>JAHWFP010161114.1:0-13146 GCA_023313725.1 Lithobius niger | reverse complement strand
TCAACCCTAACGAGTCTGGTTATTTGGGTGAGGACTTGGACTGCCTTTTTCATACCCATACCAAGTGGTGCATCCGCCCTGCCCCTGTAGCAATGTGCAACTAATATGTGGCATGCATCACAGTGGGTGACTTGTATTTTTGCATACGACTGGTAATCCTACTTTGGTAGAGTGGGATACGTGGTTTCGCCAGTTAGGGACTACCTATGTAGTTGGGGGCGACTTCAATGGGCATCATTACAATTGGGGTGCTGTGCATGTTGATGCTAGGGGGCGCTGACTACCAGCTGCTCTTGAGAGGAATGGTCTGAGTGTGCTGCATGCTGACATTTGCAAGGTGGCAACGTGGAGTCGTACAAGAATCAGTTCTTGATTTTTTTTTGTGCACATCTGCTCTAGCCTTGTCTTTTCGTCCTGAAGTATCTGATGACCAACATGGTAGCGATCATTTTCCGGTTCTGTTGTGACCGCTGCACAGCAGTGCTGCGTAGTCTCTTAAAACTAGGTGTCGCCCCAAAGTTGATAGTGGCAGTTTTGCAGGTTGGATGTTGCAAAATTTGCGCCGTCGTGACCCTGACTCTAGTGCTAGAGTAGCTCGGATGGTCCAGCATCCTATCTGGTGGACTCGCGCTTGTCGCATTGCAGTACGTGATAGGCGTAAGGCTTATCGAAGGTGGAAGCGTCGCCCTGATGAGGAACTAGGAACTAGCTTATTTACCGAAGAACTGCTGAAGAATCGAGGTTCATCATCCGGAACGAGAGACTGGCTTATAGTGATCGATTGTGCTCAAGTGTTGGTGCTGTTCTAGCAGTTACGCATGCATGGCGATAGTTGCAGCATCAGAGCATCAGAGTTGATGTCTCGTGGGTCTATGACACGCAAGCAGCAGCCACCTCCCGCTTAGTATTGAGAGGAGAAAATATGGCTGATGCATTCAATGTGAGGTTTATGCACTGCTGGCTGGTGATCCACCGGACTCGCTTTCCTGTGTTAGCTGTCTATACGTGCGTTTTGTCGTCTCGCTGTGACTGACCCAGTGATCTACACCATCGGGTGGAAGTTTTGGATGGCTTTACAACCGGGGCCTGTTGTTCTGCGATGGACCCATGGACACTGTGGCATTGTGGGGAATGAATTCGCGGATGGATTGGCCCACGAGGTGGTCGCCCATGAGGCCCCGCTTGTTGCACAAACTGTGACTGCTGCTGCTCGGCGACCACTGCTTCGCCAGTGGCTTCTGCAGCAGTGGCAAGATGTGTGAATGGCGCATGATAAGGTTAGGGCACTGTTTCAGATTAATCCGGTTTGTGGCACACAATCGGCCTTGAACAGATTGGGTCACTCTGATGCGAAGGTCCTGCCAAGGTTGCGAACTGGCCACTCGCTCTTGCAGGGCCATCAATTCTGGATTGCGTGGGTTGACACCCCGTTGTGCCCGGCGTGTGGTGTTGATGTGACACCAGAGCACTTTGTTATTGTTTGTTCTTTGTATGGTCATCTTCGTGCCCCGTTAGCTGCGTACATGAAGAGCATGCCGACACTAAGTATGTTGCTGTCCGCTGAGCTGGCAACCGGTCATTGAAACGGTTGTGACGGCTGGCCAGGTTTTGCAAGGCAACTGGGGTCGCGGTGTAACATTTACCCAAATGGTTCCCATCGTTATCCAGTGGCACAGTTATCCAGTGGCAGTTATTCAGTGGCATCGTTATCGGTTTTATCTTCGTCCTCCAGTAGCACAGTTGTGCATCACGGTGCTGGATGCAGGTAATTGAAAGCGGTACAGTGGAGTTGTGGTAGTGTTGTGCTGGTATTGTGGTGGACTGTAGTAGGACTGTTGTGTTGTAGTAAGGTTGTATTGAGTTGTATTAGTTATGGTAATTTGTATATAGGAGCGCAAGGTTGTGGACCATGGCTCCTGTGAAATAAATGAATGAATGAAACAATCCGTGTTTCAGCTAAACGATATAGATTTAAACCAAACTAAGCTACATTGTTAATTTCGAGGCCGAATTGGCAGCTAGAAATGATAGAATGACGTATTTATTTCGCAGATGCAGGCTTACAGAGCTGAGTTGAAGTGTTTCAAAGTGTCCAGCAACAAACGACTGCATGCATAAAGCTTTGTAGCGCGACGCCATAGCTGTAAAAAAAAGGTACACGGATTACAAACAAAAACGTCAAGTGTGTCGTAAAAAAGGAGGTTATATGATTGAATTTTCACTTGTTAAAATGAACACGGATAAAAAAATAGATGATTTTTTATTGAAATAATAAAATATACAATTGAGAAAATTCCATCTGTTTACCAATCATATATTTAAAACGTAAAGCACAACAGCACCTAAACAGATGGAATTTTCTCAATTGTATATTTTATTATTTCAATTAAAAATCATCAATTTTTATCCGTATTCAATTTAACAAGTGAAAATTCAATCATATAACCCCCTTTCTTACGGCACACTTGACGTTTTTGTTTGTAAAGTATTGTACTTATATTGTCAGAGGCAGATTCCCCCCTTCTCGAAAGACCTACCATTAATGCGGGCGTATTACAGCTAGCCTACTAAGGGTGGCGGCATGTGCGTAAGTAATAGCTTTACTTGTACAGCGCATTGTAAGTTGATTTTTGCTTAATTTCGAAGTACCCCATCACCGTTCAAGCAGTGAACACTCTATGACGAACAGCCCCTTCAGACAATTTCTATTAAAATTGTTTGGTGTCCCGAGCATAGTTGTTGGAAATGAGATATTGCCCTATCAAAGTATTGTAACAGTAGAGTAGTATAGGATATCGCCCGCTTTCCGAGTGCTGGGATCTAACAATGTCGAGGGCGCGCAGCGTCCGAGCCATTGTTGGATTCCAGCATGGGGAAAGCGTGCGATATCCTTCTTCTCACCCGTTTTGAAGCTATCAGTCCGACGAGGATTGTTGAGCGCGAGTGGAATACATTGTTACGTTTAGCCAGAAGAAAGTTTGTGTAGAATATTCGTTGACACAATGCTATACACGCATTGTATACACAACGAAAAGATCAAAGTTTAATTTTGAAAGCGGTTGCAATGTAGTAATTAACATGAATTCTTGAACGTTTTTTGACGTTTGAGGTGGTGTTGTTTTCAAAAATTGTTCCATTTACTGTAATTGATTATATGTAGTTGCTTTACTCCGTTTTGTTATTTAATGTAAACCAACGTTTGTAAAGCAGCGGTTACAATGTTGTGAGTAACTGAATTGTGCACGTTTTTTTTTAAATCTGTTATGTTTTTTTATTAGTTTCAGTAAATTTATTATATTTGTTTGTTTCTTCCACTTTTCATTTAACACAAACGGGGGCTGGTATCCCAAGATCCCAGCCCTCAACCGCGGATCCGAGCACTCCTCGTCCTCGTTGATTGTTGCGATCCCATCTTGCTGTATTGTTATAAGAGGACTGAGAGCTTCAAAACGGGTGAGAAGAACTCTTGGGACATCGTGTAAGCAGACATTGTTTATGCATTGTTGCTCGATTTCGATTGCCCCATCACTATACTCTGTTCCACATTATGTTTGCAGAAAAGTGACTGTCCACCTTCCACTACGTGCGCAAAAACATGTGGCTATCCAACTTGTAAACTCTGCACAGTTACTGTTAGAGTGTACGAGTGGGATACTTGCATATTTTTGCACACGTAGTGGAAGGAAACGTGGCGCTATACATCAGTTTCCTGCAAACATAATGTGGAACAGGGTATAGTAGGGCACCTTAACGTCAAATTTCGCGTTAATGTGGACACACCGGACAAAAGCACCAAATTTTTTCCAGGTACTAATTAGGTACTTAGCTTTTAATTTTTGATAGGACCCAACTCCTCCGTTGGCCATCTTGGATTTCATAGCGGCCATTTTGAAATACAGGTATATTATCAATATCTTGGCTCCTAATTCACTTAGAACCACAAACTTGGTGTCTTAGTATACATATTTGGGGTCAGAGAATACAACTGCACACCGTTTAAATGCATCAGACTGTATATATATTCACTAATACATGTCCTCCGTTGGCCATCATGGATTTTATATCTTATCAGTTTCTCGGCTTCTAAATCACTTAGAACCACAAACTTGGTGTCTAAGTATACATATTTGGGGACAGGGAATACAACTACTCAACTTTTAAATGTATGGGACTATATGTTTATCCACTAACATATGTAACAATTACAAACTATTCAACAATTAGCTGTTTTGTCTGGTGTTGGGAGGTAAGGGTGTTAGGAGAAAGTGTGAAGGAAGGAACAAGGTTGCAAGTAAATGGACAGATTTCTTAAAGACCCCACCAACAAACAGGAACTTTTTACATTCCTTTCAAACAAAATTCGCAAATGTTGAATCTGCCGAAGGCAAGGCAATTGTCGTTACTTGTGATGCCGAAGTTATTCTCCGTGGAACTGATAGGTCCATGCTGTCATGTTTCCATGAGGAAACGGACACCAGATTGATTATTGACTTACAGGATGCACTTTTGAATGGCTGTTGTAACTTTATGGTTCATACGATGACTTGGACCCAGTGGTGATCATCATTGGCAAGTTCAATCACCTGATGACCTTGTGTGCAGATTTGAAGATTTGTGTTGCTTTTGGTACAGGCAAGACATTCATCTATATTGACATATAAAGGGAATCCTTCATATACTTCAACATCTTTCATATACGATGTCATAATACCATTTACACAATTGGTGAATAGTTTGTGATACATATGTTATGGATAAATATATCGTCAGATACATATAAAAGTTATGTAGTTGTATTCCCTGACCTCAAATATGTATACTTAGACACCAAGTTTTTGGTCCTAAGTGATTTAGAAGCCAAGAAATTGATAAGAGATGAAATCCAAGATGGCCGACGGAGGACATATATTAGTGATGCATTTAAACATTGTGTAGTTGTATTCTCTGATCCCAAATATGTATACTAAGACACCAAGTTTGTGGTTCTAAGTGAATTAGAAGCTGAGATATTGATAATATACCTGTATTTCAAAATGGCCACTATGAAATCCAAGATGGCCGACGGAGGAGTTGGGTCCTATCAAAAATTAAAAGCTAAGTACCTAATTAGTATCTGGAAAAAATTTGGTGCTTTTGTCCGGTGTGTCCACGTTTTCATGCTAAGCTGCCCTGCTACACCATTCATGCAATGAAAACCCAACGAAGAATAATCCCTTCAAACAACTTCCCTTAAAAATTTTTAAGAGATAGTTTTACAATAGACCTTTTGAGAACGGTGCAATAGACGTTGTTGCACGGGCAATGACAACACCAAGGAATACGCTATTCAGTTGCTATCGCGAGCGGAATATTGAGTTGGTTAAAGCCCTCAACCTAGGTTAGGTTAGGTTTATTTAAGGACGGTAGCCTTTTGCAGGCCATCTACCCCTCAACCCTCAACCTCAACCTTGGGCCATTCGGAAACAATCGCCCTCGGGCGCGCCCTTGTGCATTGTTTCCGAATGGCCCGCGGTTTTCGGGCATTAACCTTTACAGAACGAAGCACTCTTTCTTACTGTGTTCTATAACCTAAACATCGTAGGATTTGTTTTTTAACATCGTAGGATTTGTTTTTTTAACTCAGAACATCTTAGTACAAATATCCGTACAACTCAAGTAATTTCTATAGATTTGGTAACACTCATTGTTGCACTCAACAGCAAGACCTAACCGGATCCCAGCAGACAAAAAACGGATCCCTTAATCTATTCCATTCTCTGGAAATTCTGGGTAGCGTCACGCACGGGCATTGTTGCGTTCCGGTGGATGAAGGGTCATAACGGCATACAAGGGAAATGTTTTGGCCGATGGACTGGCTGGAGAGGCGGCTGCAGGAAATTGCACCGAAGTAGTTCCAGTCCTCTCCGCACGTAGGCGTTGTCCAATTGTATGAATGGGGTCATGGAGGATGTGGCAAGAAGAATGGGATTCATTGTGTGCTGCGTGGGACTTTCATAAGATGAATCCTCTCTGCACCCCCATGTATAGACAAGTTGAGCCCAAGCCATGCGAAAACGATGTCCAGGCTGCGCATAGGTCATACGCTATTGCGCTCGCACCAATTTCGATTTTGTTGGGTAGGGTCGCCTCTATGTCAGACGTGTCTAGTGGTGGAACAGCCTGAGAACGTGCTCCTGCGGTGCAAGAAATATCCGGCACATCGTGAGAGGTTGGCATTTTGGGTGCGGAGGCTTCCCACGCTGCAGGAGTTGTTGTCACACACGCATGGGAAAGCACCATTGGTTAGGTTGCAGGCAAACGCTAGGGTCTGTGTGGGAGCAGGTGTAACAGTGTAGTGGAGACTGTTTACTCCGGTAATCAATGATCAAGAGTGGTATCTGATCCATGGCAGTGTGGTTCAATGCATTAAGCAGTGATGCACACTGTACAGTTCGTGCCCACTGGAATTTTCTCTAGATGAGAGAGAGAAGGTGGAGCGGAGTTGGGTGGTTCTAGTGGGGAAGTGAAGTGCGAAGTGTGCGAAGTGCTTTATTCTGTAGGTACATTGTTACGGTTTGTATTGGTGTCATTGGTACTGGTTGTATGTTTGTAGATGGATTGGGGCGTACGGCTTCGGGCCAAGGCCTCGAATAAACCATTCGAAAGACCTAACCACAACTGCTGGGTCTAAAGATAAGATCGCAAATATATTGTGGTGTCTTGTCAAAACCACTGTTTAAGGCCTGCCAAAACATTACTCTAAACTAGCTTCGTTTACTAGTGGGTCATATTTCGCACTTCCATAACTGTTGAGAGCGTAGGTTCGTTTCTCAGTGGATTTGTCTTCTATGAAGGATAAATACAAAATTTAGCACCCATGCCCCTCGCGAAAGTGTGGGCTAAGTCCGTGAGAGCTTCTAATCCCAAATGGTTGGCGTTAGCCATTTTGGAAATTACCTTTGCAAGCAACGGTTTGGCCTACAGTCCTGTATAGAATATGATTATTGGGGTTTTGAGGTTCGAGGAATTAATTTTTGAAATCGATTTTGTGATTTGATCTATTTTTGTGCTTTCAAATTCAAGATGGCCACCAATTTGCACCTCACAACAGTCAATATTTCAAAATCGTCATAGAACCTTCATATTAGGATCAAACGAAAGCCCTATTCGACTGCATTTGGATGTCTCATGCAAAACTGACTGAGAGACATTCTTGAGCATGAGGAACTGTCAGATAACATTAAGAAGAACCTCAACATTATGTGCAATGCGCTTACCGAGAAATGGGAAGTTCTACAGAAAGTTCACTGTGATCTTGAGGATGATGATGGCGTGAAGGAACTGATCAACAAAGTCTATGAGAAACCTGGTACAGACATGGGAGACTTTTGAATATCACTCATGGAGATGTCGAACCCTCTTGCCCAAAGTATTGATGCATGTCATGCACGAAATGCCTTCGAGTACCTATCACGAACATAATGTTGGCTGGATTGATGGCATTATGACAACCATGACTATGGAAGATGGTTGCCAGATTATCGGGTGATGATCTCGTCACTATCACACAGGCATTCTTTAATGACCACTCTCCCCAGTCGATGACAGGCCTACCCTACTCTTGCCAGCCACTGGATCTTTGGATATAAACGACTATGAATCTTAACTCTAAGCTGAAGCAAAAATGGCTTCAGCTTCTCTGAATGAGAAACAACTATTTTCAACAACAAGGAATGCAAACAATGTTGCAAGGGTGAAGACTGCTGTGGATCGGAGCCTCGAGTGATAGCATCGCCATAGGAAGCATGTTGAGTGTCACCCATCAAGGATGAAGAAGGATGAGCAGGCAGTTCAAGACTTGCAGGCATGCATGAAGAATTTTATGCTGAGCCCTTTGACATCTCTTCACCTACACTGAGATCACTGCAGTCTGCCTGATTGCCTCCCCATAGTTAATTCACGACCTCAAGACGGCACTTCTTGATGGTCAGGCTCAGGTTGAAACCATACTTCAAGAGCGAGTTTTCAGTGAGACCAAGTCACTCACCGCAACCATTCACAGGAATAAGAGGCGAAATTACGCTGGTGAACAGAGCTGTGCTCATATAGTGCACCCATGAATGGCCCAGATGGCGAGGTCAGGGCTGGTGGCATTGTTGGAACTTGTCTAAAGATGAGAATTGATTGAACTGGAGTCAGCCCTTGAAGGAAGAGTTACGAGGAGTGCCTCACGCTCTAGAATGTTGATGGATCAATATTGTTCAAGACTGTGAAGTGCAAGTTGTCAGATTTATTCAACTTAGACTGCACTGCTGAGAAACCACAGGACCACATCAACCTCATGGACATGGGGCTGATCTGGCGACTAGCCACCCCCACATCACAGGACCGTGAGGCTAGAGAGTGGGATGGCTCAGTGTGCCACTGGAGTGACTACATAGAAAGGATTTTCACTATTGTCCTCTCATGCCACACTGACACACGCCTCATCATCCTTGTAAACGACGAGTACTATCTTCCCTTCAGCATCAAGAATGATGGGCATGATCATAATGCAGAAAAATATCAATACATCTCAAATGTTTTCCCCAAGTCTGAAGACCCGTTTCGAGGAGCTGCTGACTTCAACAAATTCATGGTAAATGCAGGAAATAAGGTTAGACTGCAGAGGTTTGTGAAGGAACAAATGAAGACACAACTTCGTCAGCTTTCATATGCTGCGAGGAAGAGACAATACTAATCTGAGAACTGGGGTAGTGATCAAGGACTACATCTTCAAACATCCAGAGGCAGATACAATGCTGCTGTCTGCATATGCCAAACTGAAGGCTGGGAATTATACTGGAGCAGTTGTACTAGACAGTCATGACCCGGATGTGTAGGTACAAGACCTCCAATGAGTCGTTCTCTTCTATTAACGTCATATTAACAGCTGTATTACAACAGCTCAGAGGTGATCTGCTGATTAAACGCCAGAATGCACTAATCAACTGCAATGCCCTACTCATTGCACATGTCATCATACCGCTACACATCATCACTGGCAGTGATCACACATCAGGCTTCCATGGGCATGGGAAAACAGTCTTGCAGAAGGTTATTACTGAACCCGAGGCACGAGAACTTCTAGTACGAGTTGGTGAGAATCTGGAGTTAATATGACGTCAGAGCTAATATGAAGGCATTTGTCCTCTCAAAAGTCTATGTGAGAGTGCAGATGTTACCTGCGGGCAGGACAGAGCTTCCAAGTGGCACAAACTGAATAAGAAGAGAACGATGAGACTGCCACCTGACAACGACTCGTTGGAGCTCCATGTACAAAGGACGAACTACATCACACATTATCAGCTTCGTTACAACCTGCTAGAGTGTCCGTCTCCTGTTGGTCCTGGCTGAGAAATTCTGAATGGGAAGTCCAGAACAATGTGATATACCTTCCCACCCTTGCAACAACAACTCACACCTTGTGACTGTTCAGATGCAGTAGCCATGAGAATGGTAGCAATGATGAAAGGAATGAGTTTGGAAAATCAACAGGTTCTGATGAACAGTCGCGGTACATAAGTGACTAACTAATCATTGTAAACTAACTAACTAATTGTTAATTCATGTTGAAATTGTATTTCCAAGAAGTAAAGTGGATATTTATGTGCAAATCACGTTTCAGTGTATTTAAAAACACACATATTGTTCAATGTTTTCTATTTCGCTTTTCTAATTCTGTGACCATTTGGAATCGAAGATTCGTTTGTCATCAACCAAAAAAGTAGTCTTTTGACGTATGAAATGACTACTATGCACTTAATTTTAGTTTATTGGCAATAACTCAAATCCACTCGACCATGGCTTTCATTTCAGCCTAATTTGAAGGTTCTGCGACAAATTTGAAATATTGACTGTTTTGAGGTGCGAATCGGCGATCATCTTGAATTTGATGACAAAAAAGTAGATGAAATCACAAAAACGACTTCAAAAATGAATTCCTCGACCCCAAAAACCCTAATAACCACATTCTATACAGTATTGTAGGCCAAACTTAATTTTCAAAATGACTGACGGCGGCCATTTTGGATTGGGGGCTCTTACGGAATTAGCCCATACTTTCACGAGGGGCATGGAGGCTAAATTTTGTATTTATCTTTCGTAGAAGATAAATCCACTGAGAAATGAACCTTCGCTCTCAACGGTCACGGAAGTGCCGAAAATGACCCAACTATACAGTCTTGCTATGCTTTAGTATTTAGTGGCTTCTCCAAAATAGAACTGTTTAAGGGAACATCCATTCTAGCATGTTACCTCGACGTTCTGTCTCATAGTGATAGAAAAACAAATCCCTACAAATCCCTATTAGTTTCCATACAAACACTAAAACAAAAAACAAAAAATCCCTTAAGGGCAGTGAGATATGCAAAACCGCCATCATTTCTCTTTGAACATGATCCGGTTGGCCACCCGATATTCCTCCTGTCCAACACTCTGAGAGCTAGGTTAATATCCGGTCTTGCTCAAGAAACAAGCGGAAATTCGTAGCACGAAGCACTTAATCTGCCTCGAAATGAATATAAATGTGGTCGTTGGGGGTCGCGAGACATAATACACGTTGCTCGCGACTCGGCTTTTCCATTTTACGTCCAACGACAAAGATTGGTTACAGGTAAACAACATGAAGGAAAATTATTTTTTCCATAAACGCAACTTTTTTTTTTTTGCAGGCTCCGGCGAAGTTAACATATGGGTTGCTGCGTTGATGTAACGTTCCGTGAAACAAATGTGGATGCGAAAATAAGAAATATTATTTTCAAAAACAAATAAATGAAAAATCAGTACATCCGACAGTTTTTCCATCGAGTTGCAAATAAAATATAGACACGTCAAATTAAAAAGGAACGAGGAGGTTCTGAAATTCCCTAAAGTGGCAACTTACAAAATAAATAAAATATTCGTAACAACGAAGTCCACTATTCTATCCTCAAAATATTCAGACCGTGGGACATTTTTAGCTGAAGAGAAGGAAGGAAAACCTACTATTAATAATGTTGAGGGAAGAACACAGCAAATTGCCTTAAACATTGTCTAACAGAAAACAAAAACGAACTAGTTTGATGCTTTAGGTAAGGTTTAACTGATACGAAGTCAAAACAGCAAAGGAACACAAATAAACTTTCCTGGAAGATTTCAGACACTGCAGTGTTGTTGTACTGTTTAATCCACGTGAAGCGTTTTGCTGTAGTCAAATGTTTTTAACATTTTTGCTTTTGCACGCGATAGATCAGCTAATGATTGGTGCATTCTACTTGTAATCTAGTTGATAGGGATGGTTCTGTGACCATTTCAATGTATGGCAAATCACTCAAGTGGATCATGTAGGTAACCTGTCCAATATCAAAATGCACTAGGGTGATAACATGTCCACGTGGGCATTTGGCCGCCATAGGAAAATGACCGCCAAAAAACCGATTTTTCCAAATAACGCCATAAATACAAATATTGTAAAAAGACAATGTGAAGCAAAGTGGTAGAAAAAAAATTTTAAACAACTTCCCAAGAATGACCTTTTCCTAAAAAAAAAAATGAATAGTATAGACGCTAAAATATCGATTTTCGCTGTCTTACTTGCATTTTCACCACTTTTACCTTACTAGGACATCTTCAAAAGACTATAGCTCGGTCCATATTTAAGTTACCTAGATTATTTTGACCTTGGTGAAAAAAAACACTTTTCATCCTTTCCATCTAGCCTAGTTGTAGCAAGCTAAGTTAATTAGACAGATAACAGAAGTACTTTGAAGTAGTTAAACATTAGTACTGGACAGGGTAACTAACGCCCTACTTTGTTGTTTGTATTTTAAACGGTTATAGAAACAGCTTTCCTTACATAATTTATTGCAAACCTCTATTATCCTTATATATAGGATATATAATAACATATAATTATATTGATAATAATATATAGTTGAAAATAACTGAATATTGTTATGAATTATTATATAATAATAATTCGCAATTTGTTTTATTGTCACATGTGAAACTGACAAGATGGATCATCAATTGAATACACTTAATCTAAAAAGATCTTTCCATCACGGAGATATTGTTGATTTATGTATTATGTGTCAGCAAAATACACGAGAAAGTGTGACGTCAACAAAAAACGGCTGCCAGCACATAAGAGACGCTGCAGAACTTCGGGAAGATCATGTTCTTGCGCTATTAAAAAACATTCCAGGTGATCTCTTTGTTTATCATATGAACAATAATTGTTATAAATTATCTACTAATATAATCTACCCCAAAACAAAACTTGTTAAGGAATCCCGCCAAACTTTTCGGCCATGGGAAGTCGTGATATCAAACGCCAAGCTCTTTCGCCAAGCTAATCCCACCGAGTAATAGTTCGAAGGTTAAATGAAATATCTGAAAATTGCTTACTGCCCAATTTTCAATTATTTCATTTAACGTTTGAAGTATTAGTCGGTGGAATTAGCTTAGCGAAAGAGCTTGGCGTTTGACATCACGACTTCCCACGGTCGAAAAGCTTGGCGGGAATCCTTAACAAGTTTTGTTTTGGGGTAGATACCAGATTTTTTTGGTCCAAATTGATGAAATCCATTTTTTTTTTTTTAGTAATTATGAGATGGAAACGCCAATCTAGTTTTCTGGTCCATTTCTTTTAATTCCCTTTTTTTTTCGGTTTCGTTAGATTTTGAGGACAGCAATCACCTTTTTTCAATTGATTAGCATTTTTAATATTATTGCAGTATCTCCTTGCAAACGCACGAATTTATTTAATTGTCAATTTGGTATTGTTGCATAAAAACAATGTTTAAAACAATGTAAAACAATCAATTTGGACGTTTGGAGGTCCCTAACCCCTGAACCACTTGACCAATTAGAAAGGTCCATATGAAAAGGGCACTTCTCCAGAGCATTACCTGTAAAATGAGCTAAGAACCAGCTTTATTCACTGCATGGAAGAATTTATGTACGTGATGCAAAAAAACGTTACCAGTAGTAGTTAGTAGTAGTAGTTAGTAGTAATCCACCCAAAACCAAAACTGGTAGAAAAACACTCCAAGTTTCCAAAAACGGTCGGCCTTTGAAGGTAGTGATATCATTCCACCAAGGAAAGGCCGCCAAGGTTAATCCTATTAGCCAAGTTAATCGCAC
>JAHWFP010161111.1:0-12701 GCA_023313725.1 Lithobius niger | reverse complement strand
CCCCCCAACGGGAGATTTTATTCGGGGTTCCTGTTGGACTCCAAATAAAAGCCTACAAAAATGATTAGTGCACATCGGTATGTCACAATACAAGTTGCCAAGCCATGTAACTAAAAATATGCAAAGAAACACTCTTGGTTTATGCAATCAAACAACATAGGAAGTTCCAACTCCTATAAAGTTTGTCATGTTGCCATTTACATTCAAAATGAGCGAAAAAGGTTTTTGAGCTACTTGTTCCTAGCCCCGGATCGACAAGTTAAAAGTACACTGTTTACACAAAATTTAAAATTACCATTTTATTTTTTTGGGGACTGACGTTTTTGCGGTAAAGTTAACTTGAGTAAAAAAATTTACAGTTTATAAAAACACTAATTGCAAAAATTAACTGAGTGCTTGTCCGCGCTGCTTGTTGCAGGAAATTCGTACAGAGCACACAGGAAATTGGAGCAAAACATAAAATAAAAAGAAACACTATTTTCGAAAGTTAACGAAAATTAAAGGTACATGTCAAGAGTTTGTTGTTTCGTTTTAACAGATAAATGAGGCCATCTACTGCTCTGGTAATATGTCCCTAGCCGTTCTGCCTTTACTCTAGTCTAGCCTTTTTATTATCCCGGAAGGCTGCGATCAAAACCGACGGACGCATATCAATAAACCTAGCCTGCGATAGGGGTCAGAAAATTGTATACTATGGGCACGCATAAAATGACCAGCTCTATTTACTGTAAAACTACTCCCACTGGGATGGTTTTAGGTTACCAAACAACTTGTTTACATGGAAATTTAAACACAGAAAGGTTTTGAGATAGAACCTATAACTACCAATACAAAATACAACACTGGGAGGTTTTATGGCGTATACCCAACAACCGTTTAAACAGGGCTATCCTTTATCTCCCAGGGGTAGACAGACAAATTTTTATAAAGAAAAATGTTTCGTAAAAACTTAAAGAGGAGATAGCCAGGGACCACTAAACTCCCGTAGAATGATCCTAATGAACATTTAAACGTGTCGTATAATCTCTGTAAATATCCTTCCACACAGGAAGGCGTTGATATTGACAGGGAGAATGACACTGGCACTTAAAATTTAGGTGTAAGGTCCGAATTGGGAAAGCTGACAGTTTCTTTGAGTGAGGTTGTCCTGACAACGTACCTCTTAACCAAAAAAAAACAATTTAATAATACAAAAAGGTTGCAGAGCAAACTTTGGCTTCACCACTTGTTTAATAATAAAAACTCAACGATTTGTTTTTAGTTTAAACAAAATACCTTTGTATGACACTTTCCAGGTTTGTACTTGACCTCACAGTCCTAGTCTTGAAGATTTAAGACAGTAAAGCAGTAAACACAATTTTTATGTTTAGGTTAGGTGGTCCTAGATGGAGCCACGTCTGTAGCGGCCTACCACTCACTACAACTTAACACTTATGAAGAAAACTATTTGTTTAGGTTTTCGAGTAAAAGAAACTCCACATGGAGAAACATTACACGTTACTTGGGTTAGTCTTGGTGGTTTGCACAAGATTTGTAGTTATGAAAAAAAAAACTCTTATTTAGAAAAAAAACTACACTAGTTTTTGTTATCACGTTTGGAGTCCTACTTAAAGGTTTTACTTACTCCTTACTGATAAAGACATTATTTACTATGGTTAGGTTAGATTTATAACCTTAGCTCTAACGAAAAACAATTATCTAATTCAAAGAGCCATAACTGTGATGATCAATCACAAATTTCCACCCTTTACTTAAGACAAGAGTTTAACTTTAAAACATCGGGTCCTAATTTTTAAGGATGTACACAAAAAAAAACGGCATTTACGTTTTATAGGCTAAACCAAACTGTTGCTAAGTTAGGTTAAAGCATGGCAATTTTATTTCTCCAAACTCTGGGAAAAAATCAAAATGGCACTTGAAAGAAGCAAGTTTAGGGCTTACTTTGGTTTTAACAGACACACTTTTTACTGCAAGGTTGTCCTCTGATTTAACTCTTCTAAGTTTATCTCTATTAGGCTGACAAAGTTTGCTAAATGAGCGGTTACGTAGTTCAATCCATTCATTGAATCTTGGCGCTAATTTATTAGGTCTGACGGAGCCAGTTGGCTCATTATGGGTACTGCAAGTACTCTTATCGAACTTTCCATCTATACTTGGATGGTCAGTCGGCCTATCGCCGGCTGTCTGCACTTTTGGGGGAGGGACGTTTTTAACGGCCTCTTTTGTGCCCGACTTGACTGCCTCGGCTGAGGGGCGGGACGACTTGGACGGCGCCAGAAAGTCTGCTGCCGGGTTTGGCTTGACCAATCTCGCTGGCCGGCTGCCCGACTCCAGGCAGGAGCGGGGGCGGTGTTTACGGGAACGCTTTTTCGTTTGTCTGTGGTCAGCAGCGCTCGGGCAGGGGGGAGGAGCTACGGGACGAGCGGGGCTACAATTGCGGGCGTCGTTTACATTTCTTTTAGGCTGTCGTAATTCGTCTAGTTTAGACAGGGCGTTTACGCCCAAAACTATTTGGAAAACAGAGTGGGAAGCCTCCGAAACACATGCAACAACATGCAATTTTAAACCTTCATTTAATTTCAAAATTAAATCCACTTGTTCTAACTCTACCACCGTGTCGCTCATTACGGTTTTGCACTGAGCTGTTTGTTTTAGTCTAGGCCAAGTTTTGGCAAGTTTTCGACTAACGAGATTTACACTGCTCCCGGAATCGCGTAGGCATAACACTTTATTCCTACCTATCCTGGCTTTAAAAGTGCTAGGTTTTAACACAGTTAAGGCATCTGAGCCCACTCGAAAACATGCATTAGCAAATTGAGTTTTGACATACTGGGGACATCGATTACGGAGGTGCGAGGACGATCCGCATTTATAGCACGTTCTAACGTTAGTTTGACTAGGGTTAGAAGCTACACTATCACTAATATCAGCGTTAGCCTCTGGGCTAGTTACGCTGTCACTGTTAGTCCCAACCGGGTTAGCTAACGAGTTACGGTTTCGATTACCGTTACGTGGATTAGACGAAGCTTTAGGAGCTTGGCTGGCTGGCTGTGCGCTAGTTTGCAGCTTGCCAGTTTTGACTGCAACATCAATATTGATTTGCTTATTACGAGTTGTGTAATCATCACACAATTTGGCTGCTTCCTGTAGTGTTCCAGATCTGACCTGGTCCGGCAACCATTTCCGGAGGCCCACAGGGCACGACTTGTTAAATTGCTCTAATAAAATTAAATTAGACAACTTGTGGAAATCGCCGTTAACACCGGCGAGTGACAACCATCGGGAAAACAAAGTCTCGAGCTCAAAAGCATGCTCGTGAAATAATTGGTCTTGTTCTTTTTCAAGACTGCGAAATGACGATTGGACGGACTCTTTGGTCTGTACGAACCTTTCAAGTAATTTTATTTTAACCTGATCGTAATCGTGCATAGTAGTTGTGCTCATTTGATCGCACACCTTTACTAGAATTTCGCCTAACACAGGTTGTAAACCTACGACCCATTCACTCTTTGGAATACGTTGAGTTTCCATTGTACCTTCAAAGATTTTTAAAAATGAATTGATTTCCGATTTAGGACCCCAATTATTTAACAATCTAACGGCATCGGAAATTTTTCCGGGCCGTGGACCTGAATTTACATTTGGCATAACCTGTACTGGATTGGTACCGTCTGCGTTTCGTAATCGGGCTAATTCTATCTGTCTATTAGCAAGTTCCAACTCGTGCTCGAGTTTCCTAATGGCCAGCGCCGTAGCGGCATCGCTAGTCTGGGCGGCGGTGTCTCTTAGCATTAACTCGTGTGCCCGTGCCTTATCGGCGTCGGCTAGTTTTAAAGCTTCAAGTTTCAACTGTTCTGTTTTAAGGAAAATTTCGTTCTCTTTGAGAGCGATTTCTTTTTTGGCCAAAATGGCAGAATCACGTTTCTCTATGGCACTGAGTAGTTCGTCTGACAGCTCATCCAACGTGAATTTATCATCGCTAAATGCTATTTTTAAAACATCTACAGACTCGTGTCTGGTTTCACACACCGTTAAACCCAAATTCAAACAAGCTTTCTTTAAGTCTTTGTAGTGAATATGATCGATTAACGCTTCTAAATCTTCCATGTTGAAAGTTAGGTTAGTTCAAATTTTAAAGAAAAAAAAACGTTCTAGTTTTAGATCTTTACAGTTAAAATTGCAGCCGCAAAATAACTCTCGTAAAAGTTAAAAAGAGCGAGTATTTAAACACTTCTCTTATAACCCAATCCAGTCAGGGACACAAAAATACAATCTTATATTACCTAAGCACTCAGGTGGATACATAAAATAAACACTCGGCCTGGCAACCGGACTATACCAATGTGCACCAACCTGAATCTTCATACACAATCGCTGTGCGGTCCGTCATCCAATCACCCATCGAAGATCGGATTCAAAATGTTGTTGTGGTCGTCCTTCCAGTTGAAGTTTGAACACCGTCACTTGTGAAATCCTGTGGAGTTTCACTCTTGGAGCATCACATCCTCTTTTTCAGTGGCTGACTTCTCCAGGGGTTGAAGGAACATCTGCCTTCCGAAGGCGTGCCTGCTGCTTCACGGCTTGTGAAGGGAGGGTTGCCGCTTCCCGGCTCCAGCTGGATACGGGGTGGTTTTTGCCTTTTGTTGTCTTAAGGCTGACATCTGCTTCTGTAGCGTTTTGACTCGGCTACGGACGTCTCTGGGGTTTGCAGTTTGGATTTTACTGCGACATCTTCTTCTTAAGATGAACTGGCATGGTAGTATGGCAGGGGGGAAGGAGTGTAGTGGCACAGCACCTTTAAATCCCACCACTGCCACCAGTTTTGTAGCGGCGCTTACAGGGTCTTGAGGTGCCTACTGTCTCTAGCACCGACAATCTGGCGTACTTGTGGTTACTTTAGATAACTTCATAAGTGGCGGTTTTTACTTTCGCGGAAAAACAGCATAGCGTGTCTACTGCACGGTTAGGAGAAGAGCGTCAGCGTCCTACCTAAGTTATGAAGACCTATCTAATCATGGTTCACTGCCACCACGATGGGTAATTAATCTAATTTGCCTACTTCGGAGTTAGAATAAAAATGGTTTTGTAATTAAAATAACCCTTGCAAATTAAATTGGACTAAAAGTCAAAATTTGTTGTTCAAAACAACTTTCTTTTCTGTTTTAATAAAACAAGACAAGATTTATACACACGGAGTAACTAGTTGGTTACAAAAATAGAACTGGGGCTTTACATTTAAAAGCACACGATTTACAATTAAATCGACAAAATGAACAATTCAAGTTCACAACAAAATTTGGACTAGAAAAAAGTCGGTTCGAGTTATCGCAACTCTCTAAGTTACAAACATGACCCTTGCAGAATGTAAAATAGTCGTTGAAAGCTTTAGCAACTCTTGCACTAAAGTCAATCAATCAATCACACTGAATCAAGATTAGTGTTACAAGGAAAACTACCTTTTTGAAAACTCCTGCTTCAACAATAACACATGCGAGATCTCGGTGATCTTAGATTATTTAATGGACACTGAGTCCATAAACAAAGAAACAAAGCCGGTTTTTAGGAAGGGGACCTTAAACCCTTAAATCATGGGTGCCCTAAACCAAAATGCCGATTGCGTTTGGCTACCCACAAATTCCCTCAAAGTCTAGAAGTTAGTTTATGTTTTTAAAGACTAAAAATTTAGAAATTCTGTTCTAAAAATTAAATTCTAATAAACTAGTTACCCTTTGAACCACTACCTTGCCCGGCATGGCAACCTTCGGACTGGACATCTCTGCTCCGACCGCCGTAGTGACCTCTAGCCTGAGTCCTTGAGCTATGCTATGCTCTGCTATGCTTCTCCTGGCCTGGTTATATACCTGCTGCCTGTCTGCAGGTAGGAGGGAAACCGCGGACCTGTAGGAGAGCGACGGAGGGGGGGTGTGAGGTAGAGGGGTCGCTTTGGAGGAGGAGTGACTGACCAAAACCGGCCGAGCTGGCACTACCGGAAGTCGGCCATGACAGCGCGGACGGGTAGGGTAGCCTTGCACTCTGATTGGTGGGGAGAGAAAATACTGAGTTCGGATTGGAAGGAGCTTGGATGGCAAAGGGATTTGCCGACTTTGGGTGTTTTTAGAGGCCGTGGCTTGAGTTAAACTCATAACAACGTGAAATAGGCCTATACATTTTTTTATAAAAACCACAATGTTAGGCATTGCAACTATTGACGCAGGCGCCCCCCGAAACGAAGTTTGATGCTCAAAGTTAAAATAAACGATTACTAATTGAAGGCAAAGGCTTTACTGTGCATTCGGAATTTGAGATCACTATGGTCGGAGCCCTGAAATAAAAATACAAGATACACACTGAAAATGTCCGGTAAAAATAATCGTAGTTGTGTTGCCATTTTGAACAAGGTAGGGTTCATGTGAAAAGATTACGTTAAATACTGCTTTTATAAAAGCCTAGGCAAAAGATTAAATAAACCAGCTTGTGTTTTGAAATGCTATAACGCATAAAAGTTAAATGTATTATTGCAGCCGCAGATAATAACGCTAGTGTAGTCAAAGTTTTCATTGTTGCTAAAATCGTCACCTTAGTAAAATAAAAACATTGAAGACGTAATAAACATGTAAACTAGCACAGCACTAAGCTAGTCGGCTTTATGCCTAGAAATAAATTCGAGAAATACAAATAAATATTTACATGTTTGTAGAAAATGGCGACGGAGATTGCGTGCGTCGGCGCTCAGTTTGAGCACTTTTTCAAATGAAGCTGTAGACCAAAGTATGGTGAAATTTCAAGTTCTGTTTTCACAGGATGTTAGATAAAGTTCAGGTTTATTAAGAGCTGCAAACTAGAGTCGATGAAGTCCATTTTCCTGGGAGATATGAATTTTTAAACTTGGAGGTTGAAAAATAGGCCTAGCGCTTTTTGGCGCTAAGAAAAAAAAAGGTGTCCCCGAGTTGTTGATGGTTGGTGTCGGGTCTCCTAACCAATCGACAGGAAATTTAGGCCTCATGCCTTTACAAGGCGTACAAAAAATAGATCTAAGACGAACCTTAATTAAGTCACACTGGAGAATCGTCCACTGGCAAATGGGATGAGCGGCCATATCAGTAAAGACGGTATGGCAGTGATCTGAACTGGTTCGTCAGTTCGAATCCAGTTCACTTCACTCGAATAAACCGTCAAATGCGTAGAGAGCAGATTTTGCTGATGGCTATTTCCAATTTCTCTTTATATTTTTTTGCAGTGAGTTGTGTCTATTTCTCTTTCACCGAGCCTTATGAGTTTCTACCAATTTGTTCGTTCGCCATGTCTATGACTGGGTAGTTTTGATCAAATGGAGTTCTGGTCATGGTTGCCAGTGTGACTTTAATAATGATTTCAGCGTGTTAGCTTTATGGCAGTGGACGAGTGGCGCTACATCGGTTAAGGCAGTCTGGCAATGATCTTGTTGTGAAGCCCCTTGTAACAGCACCCAGGGTCATTTTACAATTTTAAACTTTACAGCACGAGGCAGTGACGAACTGTATGCTGCCACCACACACCAAACCAGCATCCACTACTGTAAATCAAACGACGAAGTCACTTATTTACACAATGAAGTAATAATTTAGACACATTGGCACACAATAATGCTGATCGTAATTTACAGCAGTTCAACTCCAGTCATGAAAAAATCACACATAGTTCAAACGAAGTAGCGGACTCATGTTGGACTCTTACCCCATGTTTTGCTTTTAGTAGACAGTAATTTATCTTTTCTATGCTAAACTATTTGTACGGATTTCCATTGCAAAGCGGTGCGGAAATTTTATAGTGATCAAACTGTTTTTGCAGAGCCGTCCCTAAGGGGGCTAATACGGAATGTTTACATGGCTTGGGAAACCTTTCGATAAGCTGCCACCAACTGTTCTAAACAGGACACCATCGTTACTTATTTAAATATTAAATCTTTTAAAGTAAGAACAAGACGAATTTCAGAAGAAACTGATGCGATATTTATTAAACATCAGTAAACATTTAAAGTTCAGGAATAGTTCCGTTAAAAAGAAACGCCCCTTTCGTTATATCGAGGGTCGTAATGACAACAATGGAGTAATTCAGGTATCTTGAAAACTACTATACGGATTTTCATGAAAGAAAGACTGAACTGCTTATTAGATAACCTTATTAAATACTACGTTAACAAACTGAAAATAATTGGCCGAGCGAGAAAAACGATATCTCGAAAACAGATTTTCACGAAACAAAGACTGAATCGCATATTAGATTGTCTACTATATTTCTAACCTTATTACTTACTAAGATATCTGAATGAAAATAGTTAACCGAGCGAGTAAAACGTAATGATATCTGATATCTCGAAAACTGGTGGATAGATTTTCAAGAATGAAAGAATAAATTGTATAGGAGAATGTCTACTATATTTCTACCCTTATTACACACTACGTTATAATTCAATTGTATACCATATTTCTACCTGTGTTAATTCTTACGTTAACTAACTGAACATAATTGGCTGAGCGAGAAAACGTAACGGTATCGGACGATATCTCGAAAACTATAAGTGGACGGATTTTCATGAAACGGATTGAATTGCATCCATACGAACTCGGGAGGCTGGGCTATTCGGAAAAAAAACCTGCGACACCACTACAAATTAGTAGATTGCCTAATATATTTCTACCCTTGTTACACACTACATTATCTAAAAGAAAATAGTTGGCCGAGCGTAAAAAACGTAAAAATATCTACAAGCTAGTGGACAGACTTTCATGAAATAAAGACCGAATTGCTTCTTAGACTGTCTAGTATATTTCTACTTATTTCTATTTATAAACTATATACTACGTTGACTGGCTGAAAATAGTTGGCCAAGAGAGAAAACCGTAACGATACCCAATGACATCTGTAAATATAATGAAAAAATTTCATGAAACGGAGACAGAGCGCCTTCTAATCGTGTCTAGTATACGTTTAACTTTAATTACATACTATACTAACTGACTGAAAATAATTGGCAGAGCGAGGAAAATGTAATATCTGATAATGTCTTGAAAATTGAAAACTACTGGACAGATTTTCACGAAACAAAAACTACGTCACGTCAGCTTCCTATTCAAGATCCTAATCAAGATCTTGTGAGGAACCTAAACAGGAACATATGCAAGATCATACAGGTTCCTGCACAAGATCCTACAGGATCCTAACAAGATTCAGTATTTCAGGAACTGCAGGATACTACAGCCTAAAACCAGTATTTAAGTCTGAATAGCGATTCTTTACTTGCAATTTTCAACTCCACAAAGTTTTTTCACTTTAAATATAAGGATTAAACTTAATGTTTTATTAGACATTCCCCTGTGATACACTTGAAATCATCTCGATTGGATGGTGCTGTCAAAATTGAATCAATCGAAGAGAGTTCTGATGAGCTACATCTACAAAACTGTTTACGATCAGGCCATTTAAAATACGGAACTTCTTTTTCAAGCAATTTTTTTTTAATTGTTCGAATACTGGGCAGTTTCTTTCCAGGTGTAGGATATTGATGTTAGTTTCTAAGTTTTACTCAGTGTAGACAAAAAAACATTAATTAACAAGATCTTTCTTTGACTAATTAGGAAGTTTGCTGATAATTCGATAACATTACTTTGGTTGTCAATCATAATAGCTTAAATTTCAACAACGCAGAAACCAAACTGGCGAATTTTGGCAGCTGGTACAAGCTGCTTCTTCAGGTAAACACGTCAAAATACTTGTATTACCTGGTTCATTTTGGTTTCTATTGCCTGTTGAAAAAATACATTACCTTTTTTATTAGCATTTTCCTTCTCAATGCTGTTCAATTCTAGAGAAAACATAACGCAGATCCTTCCGATTCGCTACCTACTGCGCAGCCTCCATCATATATAAATCGAAGCGGAGCGGCAATGCTCACCTTTTCGATACCTCTTTCGTGCCAAAATGGCGACTAGAGAGGAGGAGGGCTGGAGCAAGGTAATGTATTTTTTCAACAGGCAATAGAAACCAAAATTAACCAGGTAATACTGGTATTTTGACGTTTCTAGTTGCCTTGAAAAAATCAATTACGTTTTTTATTAGCATTCCCATAGACTTCGTCAAGGCGGCAGGCGTAATTTGACAGGAGTCCCCTCAGGTAGCGACCGGTTCCCTTCACAGAATAGTCCAAGTGTGTTCAAGGGGTTCAGAGCATGCGACGGGCGGCAACAAATGGCCCGACGCGATATAAGCCATCGGCGTGATGAGACATGTCACGGAGGTAGTGGGAAGTGAAGACAGTAGGGTGGTGCCAGGAGGCAGATTCCATAATTTCGGTGATAGAAACGTTGATGTAGTGGGCCCAGGAAGTGGAAATTGCCCGAAGTTCGTGGGCCGCCACCCTGATGCCCTCCGTGATGCAATTTATGTCAAGTACTTCATAGGCCTGGACGATGACGCTTTTGAACCAGGTGGCAATCATTTGAGCGGAGGTTTGTCCGACCTTGTTACTGAAGGGAAGGAAGAGCTGGGTGTGTTTGCTTGCGTGGATGCTTTAAGGTAGAAACGGACGGCTCGAACACGGCATAAGGTACGTTCCTGATCGTCACCCAATATGTTTGAGAGAGAGGGGATGATAAAAGGATGAGTGCGCTCAGTTGGTTTTTGAGTTTTTGCAGGAAAGGAAGGCTGAGGGGTGAGAGTAACACCCTTGTAATCTGGTAAGAAAAAACAATCACGTTCTGTTACGGAACATGCCTGTAATTCACTACATCGGAGCCATGCGGCTAGAGCCACTAGGAACACAGTCTTCATTGTGAGATGGCTGAGACGTGTGGAGGCCAGAGGTTCATAAGGGGAGGTCATGAGGGCCGTTAAGACGATGGAAAGGTCCCAGTCGGGAAAGCGTTTCCTGGCGCGCGGACGTTCCAAGAGGAAAGAGTGGATTAAGGACGAAATTTTGTAATCACTAAGGAGGGTCGCATTACCAGGAGCTTTCAGTGCAGAACGGTATACCAGGAATGTGGATCCTCGTAACCCATCTTTAAACAGGGAGGTTAAGAAACGGAGGAGGTCATGCAGAGGAGGGTGGACCGGATCAACCTGTTATGCGATACACCAATGAAACCATCGTTTCCAGTGGCTGTCATATATCCTAGTGGTGGAGGAGCGGACGGCTCGTGAGGCGATGCGAGAGGCCTCGTCTTCAAGAATACCTGCTGCGCGGAGGAGTCGGATGATAGTAGCCACCCGTGAAGGCGTAGCGCCGGAAGGTTCGAGTGGTAGGTTGTCCCGTTGTTCTGGGACAGGAGGTCCGGTCGAATTGGTAGTTGTCGAGGTGAGTCGATGAGGAGGGTAAGGAGGAGTGGGAACCAAGCCGCCGCTGGCCAATTGGGTGCGACGAGGAGAAAGCGACCGCTGCATTTCGCAATCTTGCGGAGGACAAGCGGAAGGAGGCGCGGAGGAGGAAACATGTAGGCGTGGAGGTGATTCCAATCGAGAGTGAGTGCATCCACTACCCAAGCGCGGGGATCTGGTAGTGGACTGACGAATAGGGGAAGCCTGTTGTTGAATCTCGTGGCAAAGAGATCTACTAGTGGTTGTTGCCAAATGCGGAAGAGGGCAGACAGACCGCGGGATGTAAGGCCCACTCGCTGATCGGAGGTGCGCGGCGAGATAGAGAGTCGGCAATGACGTTTAGAGACCCCGGAATGTGGAGGGGTAGGAGGCGGATGTGATGATGGATGCAGAAGTGGAAAATCTCGGATGTTATCTGATGGAGGGTAAGGGAGCGCGTCCCTCCGCCCTTGCGGAGGTAAGCAACAGCAGTGGTGTTGTCTATGTGAACCTGCACAACCTGGTTTGCCAGGTAATGCTGAAAGTGTTGCAGGCCTAGAAGAACTGCGCGAAATTCCAAGTGATTGATTTATTTTTAAGGCCATGCGAGTGGTTTTTATTTTTAATTTTTTAATCAATGACTCTTATTAAAAAAATCTTTGCTATCAAAATAAAAACCTTTTTATAATTGACCTTTGTATTCTAAAGTTTAATATTATGTAATTTTATACAGAATTAAACGAACAGGTGTCTTTTACAGATTTTGTTAAAAAGTTATTTAGAACCTTGAGCTTGGCAGTTATCAGATAGTCATGTCTGGTTTTTTAATTGGCTAGCAATTCCTGACAGTCATGTCTGAATTTAAATTTTATTTAATGCATAAATAAAGCCCAATCAAACCATTAAAGGGACAGTACTTCGTTAGCCATTTTTATCAAATTTCCTCGATACACTACCGGATGTAGTTTTTTAAGAAATCATCAAACAATTATTAAGTGGTCCACGAGCCCGATTTCAGTGTTAAACGTGGCATTTACCAGTATCTTTCTCATGTTTTCTTGCAGTCCCCCGCCGTTTAGCTAATTCCCGCCAAAGCAGGCCAAGCAGCGAACCAACGTTGAATGAACGATTAGGGACTATATTCGATCGCACGCCTGACGACGGAATCGGGAAAGAAACGTGCCAAAGTAAAGGCACACTGAGAAGCTGCGTTCCTCGAGCATTACAGTAGAGAGGAATCATGCAGCTACTGTCAAATGGCTCATTTCCCCCATGATGCAGCCACTATCTCTGTTTGGCCTTGGCCAAAGTGTTACGCGATCGACGAAACTATTTTTGCGTGTAAGTCTAAAGAACGATAATGAAAAGTGGTC
>JAHWFP010161102.1:0-19439 GCA_023313725.1 Lithobius niger | reverse complement strand
TGACGGTGTTGATATTGGATGCTGTGACGTCCCATGGAAGAACGAGTACGTGGTTTTTGGAGGCGCAGTAGCATTCAAAGATCATGAGTCCATTGCTTCTAGTTTGCGGGTTGTTAGAGGACATAGAGTAGCTTGTTTGTGTTCAGAAGAGAGTGAAGATGGTTGTTGGTAAAAATGAGATCCAACAAATGAGGTTCAAAATGAGGTCCAACTTGACCTTGTTTGGTGGCTCTTCTCTGAAGCTTCTCCAGTTTGTTGCGGTTTGATTCAGGTGTAATCCACCAAGCAGAATTAGTCTACTTGAGAATGCGGGTGAGGTGGAGCAGGAAGAGAGTGCGCACGTCAAGGACAGAGACAGAGTACTTGATAATGGCAAGCATCTAATAGCCTCGTCCGGTAACGAGGTCAGTGTTTTGGGCGAAGATGAGTTTTTGGTCGATGAGCACATCGAGGTGTTTCTGGAAGTCCACATGTTTAATTGGAGGCCCGTAGTCTTGCAGGGTGTACTGGTGTAAGATGGTGAGGTGGCCGAAGCTAAGGACAGAACACTTGTTTCTGTGAGGTCCGTGTTCTTCGCATGGACTGATTGCATAAGTTTGTGGATGTTGGATTAGACAGCAATGGGGTCATTAGAGGAGATGACTGCGGCAACGAGTTTGGTACCACCCAAGGAGGTGAAGCTATTACTGGTCAGGCTGGTCGTTGATGAAAATAACGAAGGGGAGGTGGGCGAGTCCGCTTCCCTGTGGGGCTCCACTGGTGACGTCGATGTTAGAAGAGTGACCGTTGATAATAGAGCGTTGAGTTCTATTAGTGAGGAAGACAATAAGCCACTTTAGAAGGTGACCAGAGATGCCCATGGTGATAAGCTTGGTAGCAAGATATCGTGGGGTATGGTGTTGAAGGCCTTAGCAAGGTCAAAGTAGGCCCAGGTCAAGGAAGGAAATAACTTCAAAGATGGTCAATTAAAAAATGGCATCAGGTTGAATGCTCCCATGTGAGAGAGCTTGTGAACAAGGTCTTCTCGTCTTCACGAGTGCACTGGCCAACAGTTAAAACAAGTTTGTTGTATTTGCTTGTGGGTGTTCTTGCCAGTTAGTGCAAATCTGGATTAGTACTGCTACCATGCAAATTAAACCTTCTTTATAATCTGAAGGAAATCGGGTTGTAGGTAGTGGATTTATCCTGAAGCCACCATACTGATTGTTAAGGTTGAGGCAGATTAGCATTTGCTTGGAAATGATCTTTTCCATGCATTTGCAGAGGATACAGGTGAGACTAATTGGTCTGTAAGTTCTTTATTGCCAGCTTTATTATATTGGGGTGACATTAGAATTGAGCCAGAGAGGATTAACAACTCAGACAATTTCTGGAAAATCATGGTGATGCGTCAGCAATTGCAGGGCCCAGTTCCTTCAACATTTTTGGGTAGATTTAGTTAGTTCAGATGAGAAGAGTGTTCTTTAATCATGGAAAAAAGGTGTGATCTTCTATGCTGAAGATCACGTTTGTGAGTACGTTTCCATCGAGCTTGTTGATAGGGGTGGTAATGGAGGGAGGTTTGTTAGCTTTGAAGTGAGAGTTAAGGATGCTGGAGGAGGAAGTAAATCATTTCGTTTATGGTGCATATTGATGACGATGATATTTTGTTATGACCGATGTAAGCCCACAGTTTTTTAGGGCAGGTCTTTGACGAGGATGCAATCTCTGATTTATTGGAGAGGCATGCAGTATGGATTTCAGTGGTGAGTTCATTAATTTCTGGAGCACTCATAGTTATTGTATAGTCGTCGTCAGTTTGGCTCTCCCTGTAGTCATTCCATGTTCTACGTTTGGTGAGGACGGTCACCAAAATTGCTTCATTGTAAAGGTTTTTCTGTTCGTTCTGAACAATTTTTTAGGGCGCTTTCGAAAACTGCCAAGGCAAACTTGACCAGCTGGAAACAGTTTAATACCTTTAACACACACAACACGTTTGAGCAAACTCCGCTCTGCCTCCATACTGGAGGAGTTTGGTTGAGTTTGGCGTGTAGTTTTCGAAGGCGGGATTTGTATACGTTTGAACTACAGCCAAACTGACAGCTGCAAATTGTTGTTTGTAAAAAGGGTGTCGTTCTAAGTGAGTTTGTTCAAAGAAGATTCTACTGTAGTAAGAAAAGGGTATCAGGTGTGGTGTCTGGTTGGAGGCATGAGACAAATATTCATCCTTTATGCCCAGTGGACTTGTAGTTTGGATTATGATGGTGCTGGTTAGCTCATATTTGTTTGTGTTAGTTGCTGCCAATTTTGAAGAGTTGGGATGTGTTTTTATTGACTGTGGGGGTTTCTGACTTATTGTGAAAGTTGTTTCTTTTGTCTATCCCATCGTAGTCGGCTGCGTTGATGGCGGAAAATGTTTACATTGTTAAATCTTCCACAATGACGCTCAAATCCAAAAATTAAAAATACTTCTCAATATTTGCTAAATTGAGAAGCATTTGTTTACATTATTGTTTCATTATTCGCCTGGTGCTTCATTCCGATTGTCATTTTCAAAATTATGCTTTGAAGCTTACAAAGGAGGTTTCATTTCCGATTTAATTGTAGTTTGGCAAGTTCACATTTTGATTTGTTTTCTGTACATACGTACGTGTAAGGACTGTTTATTTGTGTCGAGGAACTGCTCTTTTTTTGGAGTAACTGCTGGCACCACGTTAGTGACTTACTGCTCAGATGCTATTTGATCCGAAGCTCCGATTTTCTACCAGGGCACACATTTCTGCTTCCGGGTTCACGTTGTACGTCACTTCCGGAATTGCAAGATGGCTGTGTTGGTCTCTTGCGGTCATTCCGTTGAAATAATATCGATTGCTTCCACTTTTGAGCTTCGCGACGCTTTAGAGCTGCTTCTAATGTTGTCTGTTCCACTCAGCAGTCTTCATCTGGATATTCTATTTTTCATCTTGATGGAGGGATCTTTATATTGTCAGCTGAACATCCTCCAGTGGAATGGTAGTGCAGTTCACTACACGTGGATCTGTGTCGAATTCAAGGAATTCCTCTTCTTTTTCCTTGTATGATCTGTACCTCCCTTGCTCTAGTACTTTAGCTTAAGTGGCTGTTTCTTCGTTGTTTTACTCGGATAAAGTGTCTTCCATTGCCCTACATAGGAATTGTTACATAAGCAACTTGTTCAGCTTCATCCATGCTGTATAGGTGGTGTTCTCTGTGTGTTGTAAAATATGAGTCCTTGCCAATCACGATAGCTCTGCTATCTTGAAATCTGACATCGTATGTTAACTCTTCAATTGTACATGCAGAGTAAGTTTTCTCAGTTCAGGAATGTAAAACACACTCATGCTTGATATTGTAGCGTCCGTTTTTATCTGTTGGGTGTAGTGCTATGCCTCAAGATCCATGGTTTCTTTGTTGGCAATTTCTGCAAGCGACGTTTGCTTTAGGAGATTTGAAATTTTCTTTGTGTGAAGTCAGATGCTTTGAACCAGCATTGTCCAGAAACCGTACTTTTGAAGGCTGACTCTTAACGGCACTCCTGCAAAATACTTTATCCAGCTGACTTAGCAGTTTTGTTGATTTTGCCTTCTCAGCTTCATCTTCACTGTGTCTTGATTTTGCCTTCTCAACTTCTGTTAGTTCAGCTTTTTCTTCTGTTCATCTTCACTGTGTCTTGCGACGGTTAGTATTTCTAAATATGGCCCATTTTCCTACAACAGAAGCATCTGACTGATTGTCGGCCTGTACCAGGGTACGTCTCCTTCGGTGGAATGGCTTTTTCTTCTTCATTTTTCTTCTTTTTATGAGAGTTTGTCTTTTGCTTAGTAAATACAGCCTTCATTTCATCTTGTTCATTTGTGGATTCATCATTTCTAGATTTTCGCTTCTGTTCGATAACAATCTAAAAATTCAACATTTTTGTAGTGAGTTTATCTTCTTAATATTCTAATTGATTCTAAGTGATATTCTAAGTTATAGAAAAAGTGATTCTTTATTATTTGGCAGAGTCACTAACATAGCTAGGGCAACTTCTTTGTCCCTAAAATTGTAGTTGCAAGATGACAATTTATGGTGAAACATCTATAATACGATCCATTTTTTCACTTGGTTACATATTAATAATGAAGAAATCTTGCATAAAGAAATTGGTATGCAGTGAATCTCGTTTTTCCCATGATTCATTAACTTTACTTTCAAGAGATTGAATATTCTCCATAGTTCGCCCACCTTTCCTCCCTAAAGATAGATCCCTGTCTTGCAAATTTTCGACTGCAGCCTGTAGTATTCTTCAGGCTCCTCAAAGGTAATTCTTTTTTCTGGTTACGTGCTTCATTGTCAACACGATCTCCGGCTATTTGAAACTGCGGCTTCACATAGCTTCCCGGTTTTAGACTGCCCTTCGTCATTGCCTAACCACGCGTCTTTAGTAGGCCGTCCACATCTTCGATTTTGCATCCAGTTGTTTTCGCCGATCGTCTCATATCAGGTTAGTTACTTGAGGGAAGGAAAGGCCTTGTGTATTCATCAGTGGAATGTTTCTCATTTCGTGAAGCTTCATTGCTATAGATTCTAAGCATCGCAAATGCTTTAAAAAAATAACTCTTAAACAATTTTGCAAAGGTAAAGTGAAATTGTGTTACTATAACGTATGTTGTAAATTTTGTGTAGGGAAATTTTGCATACACCCCTCAACAAGCATGGATCCAAAATGCTACTGTTCAAGATAATGTTTTATTTGGAAGTCAGTACGACCTACACAAATACAACGACATTATAGAAGCTTGTGATCTTAAAAGAGACATAGATATTCTTCCTGCCGGCAGTGATACAGAAATTGGAGAAAAGGTAAATCATTAGTTTGTAATATGTTTGTTTAGTTTAGCTGTTTTTATATTGATTTACAAATTCGTAAACAAACTGTTCATACATACTAATTGTTATAGGGAGTAAATCTTAGTGGAGGTCAAAAGCAACGAGTTAGTTTGGCTAGGGCAGTCTACAATGATGCTGACGTTTACCTACTGGACGATCCGCTTAGTGCTGTGGATTCTCATGTGGGGAAACACATCTTTGAGAAAGTTATCGGCCCCAGTGGAATGCTGAAAAAAAAGGTAAAGTGAGCTTCCTAAACCTTATGTGAAAATTGAACCCTCCGAATACATATTTGAAAAGCCTCAACATTTCAGTTCGTACGTATTTAGTCTTTTACTCTTAATGCTCTCAGCTGTGGTCAAAACTTGTTTACTGAAACATTAAACTTCGTAAAAAGCGTTGATACCTAAAACATCACTGCCTCTTGTAATAATAATAATAATAATAAACTTTATTTCATCCAGTTGAGGATATACGACAGCACATAAAAATACAAAAACACAGAACAAGAAACGTTTGACTGGAGAAAATCACAGTATACTGTAATAGTTCCTAGTAAGGCTGTACCGAACCGAACAAACCGAACCGAACATGGCCGAACAGAGGGTGTTCGGTTCGGTTCGGTGTTCGGTCTTTCAAACGCAAAACACCAAACCGAACATATTTTCACTTCTAAACGGCGGATTTTGAAGTTTGAATACACCATTTTGAAGGTTTTTTCGCCAGCTTTCTGTTGGTCCAAACCACAAGTTCCCAGCTCTAAAGGTTCAGAAGTTATAAGGGAAAATGTAAAAGTAGTGGAGATTTTTTTATGTTTAATCAGAGTTGCAACATCTTTGGACTTATAAGTCAACTTGAAAATACCTACATTTGTTAAGAAACTTGTGCATTGATGAATCTTTGTGACCTGAGTTCTTTTACACTTTAGTTTAAGAGAGATTGGTTTGGTACGTATTTGTTCGGTTCGGAAGTGTTCGGTGTTCGGCTTATTTAAGGTTTGTTTGGTTTGATTCGGTCCGGCTGAAAAATTTTCGTTCGGTACAGCCTTAGTTCCTAGTGAACCAATCCAAGTAGCGTTTGAGATCTGTCCTTGAGAAGACACCTGTGGTTATTATACGTTTTGATGAACTAACATGTTCAGTAAACAAATACTTTGCTTAGTTATTCGGAGACGTACATAAACGTGAACTAGGGAATCACTTTATTCTAACGACTAAGAAAACATTACAGCGTTGTATAGAAAAATAATGGCGAAAGTGGCACCATCCTGTGGCCTAAATCAACACTAATAGCCTACTCTATGCAGTGACATGCAGGAAAGCCCCGATTTAGAGCCCAACACAATCAAAGCGCACACAAATTTAAACGACACTCCACCTTGTTGGGGCTACATTTAACACTTGAGTTAACTCAGAACAGCTTATTTTTTATTTTTTTAAGCTCGACTGCTGTCCTGAAGTTTGTTTTGGACGAGTCCCAGTTCTAGCGCATTTATGCTAGCTTTCTTCTTTGACAGTGTTTTTGTGAAGATATCTGCTTTATTTTCACATGAGGCACATATTTAAAGCTTAATACGTTCTTCTGCACATAGTCCCTGAGAAAGTGAAATTTCAAATCTATATGCTTGCTACGTTCAGAGGTCACCTTGTTCTTTGCTAGGTGCACTGCTCCCTGATTGTCAATGAACACTTCAATTGGATCAGCCACAAAAATTCCCATTCCTATCTCGTTGAGGAAGCTTCTGAACCACAGCACTTCTTTAGCAGCATGGCACATCGCCATATACTCCGCTTAAACTGTAGAGAGCGACGTGGCCTCCTGTTTCTTGCTCCGCTATGACACAGCGGCACCTACTAGGATGCAAGTGTAGCCGCTGTAGGATTTTCGATCCGTGACATCTGATGCCCAATCTGCATCGGAATAAAACGTTAATTTTGGAATTCATTTTTCTGTAGTGCAGCTTCATATCCTTCGTTCCTTGGATGTATCTTAGAATATGTTTGAGTCCGGTCCAATGTTCCTTTGTAGGCTTGTTGCAGAACTGGCTCATGTAGGCTACCGCGTAGGCCAGGTCGGGTCTTGTACCATTGGCCAAGTACAGTAGGCTACCTACTACTTCTTTGTAAGGTTTGTCTGTGCAGCTCGAGACATCATTTCCATCATGTTTTGAGAATTTTACGCCTGGGTCCAATGGGATGGATGCTGGCTTCGAGTCTGCCATCTCAAAGGTTCGCAAGATTTCTTCTGTGTATGCTGTTTGGTCGAGGTAAACCGAGCCGTCTGGCCCACGCGTAATCCTGGTAGAAAGAATTTCGCTGGCTTCTCCAAGATCTCGGGCCTTGAACCTTTCTTGCAGTTTTCTTTGAAGTTATTCAGGACTTCTGTATTTCTTACAATGATGAAATTATCGTCCACGTAGACCCCTGTGGTGTTTGCTAATATAGCAGGTTCCAGATAGCCTAACCTAAGGTACAACATGCAGAGTAACGACTCAAGAGTCAGGTGTAGGACAATCAGGCAGCCAAGATAATTGCCCTGTTTGCAACCTTTATAGATGTGACAGGTGACCATGATGCACTCTGATTACCCAGAGTGCAACTACATCATTATGCACAGCTAGGATGGTAGAGTCACCAAGCTACATTATAGATACACTAATTACAGTACTGGCTAAAGCCAGTTGAGATAAGGCAATGGTACATACCAAGGACACCATGAAGAGGAGAGGTGCCATTTAAAGAGAGAACAAATACACTTTTTCTACCTCGACCTCTAACAGGTTTCATTACAGTCATTACCCTTTTTAAACCAACACTGTAAGTCCCTTTTTTTAATTTACATAAAACACAAATCCCTACCTTCTTAAGGGCACAATATATATATCTCTATGTAAATAAATTATCCTTCAATATCCTCCTCTGCATCTCCCCCCCAAAAAATATTTTCTTGACAGAAAACATTTACGCATGTTTTGTTTTTGAGACAAGTAACGAGAAAAATGACATGCAATACATGCGATGACCTGCAAAACATGCATTAAAACAAAATCAACCCAAGAGATAAATGAATTAGTAACAAAAGAACGGCCGCACTATAGTCCAACACCCAACTAGGCCCCATACGCATGGGCAAAACGCCGTCTATGATGTTTCTCAAACTTTACAGAAAGAAATGAGCCGATTAGCCATGTGGACAGTCTACACAACCAAAGTGCTCTTAAACTCCCGGACAGTCTGGGATTGAGTAAATCTTTCTACGAAAAGTTGAATTTTGGCATAGTGCTGCGAGCGCGCCATAGCCGAAGCAAATAGTAGTAGCGTAGCGACGCACACGTTTGTTAGATGACAACGAACGATCCGAAGCTAACGTAGTCCGACGTAGTTGCGAAATAAATCTTGATTTCCCGAACACTCGGTGCAAATCTCGCATCGCCTCCATAGATGTAATCGTTCTTAACCATTCGGTGCTGCAACCGCACGGAAAAATATGTTGGATTTGACAAACCAAACGTGACCAATATGACGCAAAACGACGCATATTACGTAAACAAACGGAAGTAACGCGGCTTCCGGGATAACAACGTGCTTTTTGCCCAGAATCACACCACGCTACCGCTCACGCAGACCAGACATCGCAAACGCTTTTTAATTACTTGACTCCGTGCAATTAGTACACAAAATTGTTCGGAATTGGCGTGTATAAATTAACAGTTTATCAGTGAAGTTGACTTAGCGTAACTTAGCTGATAATAGCAACTGTCTTAGTCAACATTCTCAGTTTTAGTGTCACGCATTTTAGCTGTTTCAATTCTTTTGACGAACAATTTTACGGTTGACATTTCTTCATTATCGGTTATATTTTAGAATTTGTACTGAACGGTGGTAAACGCCATGTCGTATTTATACAGTATCAAACCCAGTTGTAGTGACCAAACAGAAGCAACATTTTGAAGCAACATTTGCGGAGTGCTGCGCGTATGCGTTGATAGCTTTGTAACGCAACAGCAATTTAAACATTGTTGTTCATTAGACATTATCGACATTTTACTGTTTCAATTGGCAATTTAGCAACCCTTTAATTTCCGCCCCGTGCTTGATACCTCACCCACTCTTCCTAAATGTAGGAAACTAGTTAACGAGGGTCTAAAAGTTCGACACCAACGTTTTTAGACAACTAGCCCTGATTAGCAACAACACTCTTAGTTATTATTGAGTGCTTTAGAAGTATTAGAAATTCAGGCGGCCATCAGTCACGGTGGCAAAAAACAAAAATCCTTCACTTTTTTTTTTATAAATTTTTTTTAAGAGTTTGATTGTTTACACAAAACAATCCTTTTTTCCGGCATACATTTCGTATCACCAAACCCTATTATGGGTACAACACAACCGTGTTGCCTTGTTACCAACCAACAAAAATATCAAATATGCATACATTTTCTCCACGCAAAATTTATTACTTCAATTTCCTTCGTCATTGTTTTTTAACATGGTTTATTAAACTATCGCTAACGCCAGGCCTTCCAAGCTAGAACGAGCTAAAGCTTTTATTTTACTCCAACCTCATTACCCATGCTGGAGTTCAGGTATTACTACGAACATAATCAGGCAATTAACAAGCGATTTTCCCACTACATTGCGTTAACCCCCTGCAAATAGCTCCAGGCGGCGCACAAATTTGGGTTTTTTCTCCCCGTCACTCCTCACGTCGGTTCAGCCTTAAGCAGTAAACTTATAGACTAAAATCTATCTTTAACAGTGTGCTGATTACTGTTCCGACAAAAGGAATAACGACTAATTCGTTACTTTACAACATGCTTAACTTAGATGTTCTAGACGTTCACTAGAGGAAAAAAAAATCATTTATTACAAATGAAGGAATTTAACGATGTTCATTTATGACTGTTTAACTCAAGCTAGCCAGTAGTCAGTCAGCCCATTCAGAAGTAGTCAATACGCTTATAAAATAAAAATAAAAAAAATCTCAACAAGCTCAAGCTTTTACAACGCAGCGCCGTAGTCAGAATTTTCTCGACTCACAAATACTTAGTGCTTACTCTAGAATAATTAACAGATACTTTCCTTCACACCGGCTGCTACCCCTTTTCGGTTTACACGAAGTAGCCGTCGAAATGCTAACGCCAGGATGTCCCGACTCGCACATTCGACGGAGATTTTCCACTTCATGACAAATTGAGTAAGACATGCTTGTCCAACCTGTATTAAGCCTAATGTGAAATTTAAGCCATAGAAAAAGCACTTAATCTTTTGTTAACGTTTGGCGCTAAAAACTAACGAGCTACTGAAACCTTTTTTAACTTGCTACATCACAATTTCAGCCCCTTCCAAGCAAGAGCAACACTTTAGTTTTGAATTACTCATCGGCATTCCCGCCATAAGCTTCTCCTGAACCTGAGTGTTTAATAGGCCCAAGATAACTTATAACGCAACACTTCCTCAAACAGGTCCTTCCCAACACAATTTAGTGTTACCTGCCCAAGAGCCATGCTGCATTCGACAACCGAACCACCTAACGCCACTCATGCTTAAAATAGCTTACTTTTCCAATGTAACAAAACATTGCAATACAATGCACTTCAAGAATAAGTAATTTAAACTTCGTCAATGGTCCTCAAGTTTACAGCAGTGTAACCCCATGGGAAACGCAATTAAAATACGCCCTGGAGCCCACGACAACCAGCAAAAATTGGAATTTACTTGTCCGTCCGCATATTGAAAGCATTGCTCTCCAAATACACAGACCTGGACTCCTTTAAGATTAAACTTGTCAAACCAGTTGACGTACTAAATTTAATCTTAAACTAGTAACGAGTTCATTACTTAAGTTTTAATAGCTATCCAAAGCGTAAAAGCTGAACCCCAGAGTTTATTCAAAACCTATCACTCATAAGCGATTCAAATAATTTTCAGAACTAATTTAAGCTGCTTTTGAATACTGCAGTAAATCCTTTTGTTCCCTTAACTTTACATTTTAAAAGTTAAATTTGAAAAACGCAATGCTTGTTCCAGCTAGGCTACATACAATTTGTTTCCTTTCAAAATTCATTGGCTATTACAATTCAAAATATACTGGTTTCTTGTGTAACCTGCTACGTCACACAAAAATGCGGGTGCAAACCACACTTTTTAAAAGAAACACTAGCACTTAAGTTACAATTTGCTTACAGATTGAACTAGCTAACAGCTCAACAAAACTGTAGCCTCCCTAACAAACCCTTTTGTGTCTTTTAAAAGAACACTAGTCTTTAGGTTACAACCTGCTTACAAAACTGCACTGGTTAACAGCTCACATTAAAGCTGTAGCCTCCTCAAGTACCCTTTTATGTTTTTATCTTTTAATGAAAACCAGCAACTTATTTTCAAAACAATAGTATTTAGGTTACAATTTACAACATTGTTAAACTGAACCGGCCAGCAGCTCCAACAAAGCTGTAGCCTCCCTAACATACCCTTTTATGTTTCTTATGAAAATATGTGAACTTGCCATCTTTTACCATTTGTATGCCTTTTTAAGCCTCTCTTGCTGAACAATTAGCAAAATACAATAGATAAACAAATTATCTTTACCATTAAAGTTTCAACATTTTCAGAATTAAAAACCTTAGACTGCATCCTTAAATATATGCAACTTATAGTTTAAAATATATCTGAACACTAGGGCACCTGCTTTGAACCGTTCAGCATTTTAACCTAGGTCTACATTCTTATGGATATATGCATCTTACGGCTAACAATGACTGAAACTCAATAAAGCCTAACAACCCATTTGCACGCAGCACTCCGCACCAGCCCACAGCACTATGCCACGGGTCCTCACGGTGCATACTGAATCTGCACACAAATCTATGCCCTTTACGGGTCTTATAAGAACTCAATCCTTTGCCCATCGGGTCTTACAAGAATTAACACCAAATACCTCGTGATATTTGTACCAGAATACCAAAATCCAGGGTGTCGGTCCAGTCCTCCTCATCCTCCGTTGATCAGGCGTTGGATTTGAAGCACAATTTAGTACCGACTTGACCGCTTTCCCTGGCTATAGCAAACCTGCCAAAATTTGCTAAATTCCAGGTACTCACAGTCCCCTAAATTTCTCCTAGTATTTTAAGTTTAACTAGAATTAATGCTAACGTATGGTTCCCCAAGCCTGGGTGTACCATACTCTAAGCCCTTTTAAATTACGTTTGTAATAAAGTTAATTCTAGTAACTATACTTTAGGTTAAACACCATTAATTCATAATTCATTAATTATGGTAGATAAATCCCATCCTCGTCGCCAATGTGGTGTTTGCTAATATAGCAGGTTCCAGATAGCCTAACCTAAGGTACAACATGCAGAGTAACGACTCAAGAGTCAGGTGTAGGACAAACAGGCAGCCAAGATAATTGCCCTGGTTGCAACCTTTATAGATGTGACAGGTGACCATGATGCACTCTGATTACCCAGAGTGCAACTACATCATTATGCACAGCTAGGATGGTAGAGCCACCTAGCTACATTATAGATACACTAATTACAGTACTGGCTAAGACCAGTTGAGATAAGGCAATGGTACATACCAAGGACACCACAACCCCCACAATTAATCCCTGCTTCATGTCAAAATACACGCATGGATCTGCTACAGATTCCTTTAGGCCAATGTCTTTTAGGAATGTGTCTACGCATGCATTCCACTCCCTTCCGGATTGGTGGAGACCGTATATGCTTTTCTTGAGTTTACATACGTATTCTTCTTTGCCTTCGACAAATGGATGGGGCTGCTCCATGTATGTTTCTTCGCTGAGGGTTCCATTTAAGTATGCGGCCGTGATATCAATCTGGTGCATTTGCCAACCAAGTTCCACTGCTAGGGTTACCAGAGTTCTTACAGACTTCAGCTTGATGACGGGCGAGAATGTGTCTTTATAGTCGACGCCTTCGACTTGCATAAATCCACGTGCAACTAACCTTGCCCTATATCTCTCTAGGTTGCCATCTTGGTTGTATTTTTTCTTGAACACCCATTTTGACTTTATCACTCGTCTCCCCTCCGGCTTAGGGGCCAGCTCCCACGTACCATTTTCTCGTAAGTTCACCATCTCTTCTCTCATGGCTTGTCTCCAATGTGAAGATTCGGGACCACTGAGAGCCTCTTCTACGGTGCTTGGGTCCGCTCGGCTTTCTTCGGCTTCATGTACGGTGTTGCATTTCATTCAGAAATCTCGTTTTGCCGCTTGTCGTAGGGATCTATGGACTGTCGGTTCTACCTCTTCTAGTGGTAGCTGTGTACGATCTGTATCGTAGCGCTCCTCTTGCAAATCCAAAAATCCTACCGCTGGAGAATCGTGATGACCATTGGAATCATTTAGTGCTTCGGGTATGTCCCCCTGCCACAAACATTCCTCCTCCAGATTTACAGCATTTTCCGTATTTTCTTCCTGGTTATGATCTGATCCCAGCTCAAACGTGACTAGGTCCACTTCAGATTCCTTGCGTCTTTCTTCAGTAGTAGTCTTGTGTTTTTCTTGAAAAGGGAACACATCCTCTTCGAATTTCAGGTCTCGGCTGATGAATATTTTGTCGTTTTTATAGTCCCTCAATTTGTACCCTTTAACACCTTCGGGATATCCAATAAAAACTGTCTCTATGGCTCTTGGATCCAATTTCTCTCTTGGAATATGCCTACCTACAACTGCCCAAGCTCGACAGCCGAACACTCTCAGGCGGTCTACGTCTTCCACCTGATTATCCCACAGTGAAGAGGGACTTCTCCCACCAAGGGCTCGGGATGGGCATAGATTTCTTACTTGGCATGCAGTACTTGCGGCTTCAGCCCACTGGTTGTTAGGTAGGCCAGACTGTATCAACATGCATCGCACCATGTCGAACAATGTCCGAAAGAATCTCTCCGAAATACCATTCTGCTGGGGGTTTCCTGGAACAGTAAACTGTCTCTTAATCCCATTTTCTAGGCATCAAACTCCAGGCTTCTGTATTCACCGTCATTATCTGTTCTTAGTGCCTTTATTTTCGTCTCATGCATGTTTTCTACTTCGAGTTTGTATTCTTTGAACTTTTGTAGAACTTCGGCTTTTGCTTTTATTGTGTACACCCTAGCCTACCTGGTGTAGTCGTCAATAAAAGACACCAAGAAATTTGTTCCTCCTTTACACATTGGCGTGACCTTCCCTTTTACGTCAGAATGTACGATCTCCAAAACTTTTGTTGTCTTATTCGTCTTGTAAGATGGGAATGGAGATCTTGGAAGCTTGCCCTTTATGCAGGTTTCGCATGGATGGTCGTCTTCACTTCCGATTTCCACTTCGTCTTCTGTTTTGGACATGCTTCGTACTGCTGTTTTGTGAAGGTGGCCAAGTCTGTGATGTCACAAGTCATCTATTTTGCTTCGTACTGCGCAAGCTACTTGTGAAATCTCGTTCACCTTGTACAGGCGATTCTCTCGTCTAGCGATCAAAATTACAGTTCCACATTCATCTGTTACTGTTACTATCTTTGAAATGTATTTGGCAGCCCATTTCTTCTATCCAGCCAATAGAAAGCAAGTTTCCGTCTAAATTTGGAACATTGAGCACCTTGGCGAGCGTGATTCTAGCACCCCCATTTTCTTCGACTAGGTCTAACACAGCGTTTCCAGCACCCACAACTTCCATTGTGTCTTTATTGGCGACCTCCACAATCGATGATCGTGGTGCTAAGTTAGAAAGTTTGACCTTGCATGGGGTCATGTGATCACTTGCAGCACTGTCTAGGTACCATGTATTGGTGTTATGATCGTCTGTGGTTGCTGTGTGTAGTGCCTTTTCCACTTTCACTAATCTAGACGATTTTGCCTTATCTACAGTTTTTGTTTCTTCAGTAGGCCTATATTTAGACTTCTGTTGTTGTTCTTCTACCTCTGGACAATTTCTAGCAATGTGGCCAAATTTTCCACAAGCAAAACACTTAACGTTTCGCTTGCCTTTGTCAGGGTTCCTCTTTCCCACGTCACCACTGCTTTCTTCATTTTTCTGTTTATTCTTGTTGTGGTTGGTGTGAGGCTTGTTTTTAGTTATTAGAGTCTTAGACTCGTCTTCTTTAATTTTAGGTTCTTCATTTCGAAGTTTGCGTTTTTCTTCGAGCAGCAATCTTGCCTTCACAACTTTAGTACTTAGGTTAGATTCTTGGTATTCTAAATTTAGAATCAACGTCTCATAATCCTTGGGAAGGCCCATCAACATAACCAAGGCAACTTCTTTGTCATTAAAACTGTAAGTGCATGCCGAAAGTTTTCTGTGAATGTCCATAATTCGACTTAAGTATGCATTCATTTTCTCATTTTCCTTCATGTTTACGTTGAAAAAATTACGCATTAATTGTATCACGTGAAGGAGTCCGTACTTACAGTGTATTTCTTCTAACGTTTCCCACACCTCGTTTGCTCTAATACAACTCCCAATATCATCCAAGTAGTTATCTTCCACTACTAGAAACAAGAATGTCAATGCCTTTTCATTTAACTTCCTTTCGTCGTTTGACATGGTTGTTGCATAGCCAGGTTCGATGGCTTCCCAAGCGCCGCGCTGTACTAATGCTGCCCCAGCCCTAATGGACCATGCATGGTAGTTATCAGGATTCAGCTTTGGGATTTTGAATTCGTCCGTTGACGTAGCCATTTTGTAAAATAAATTTCGTAGGTTTATTTCTTCGTCTATTCACTGTTGTTTCGTCAACAAAAAACTTCTTCTAGACCTATTCACTTCACTGTTGTTTCGTCATCGCGTCTTCGTTTTGCTTTGCGATCGCGCAAAAAACAAAATGTCACCGAGTTCGCTTAGCGATCGTCGTCGTCTTGCTCTTCGGCCGTCTGCCAAGGAAGAATTCGTTCGTATTTGCTTACCACGGAGCGCAGTAGAAACGTCCTGGGCCCATAACCTGTGGTTATTATACGTTTTGATGAACTAACATGTTCAGTAAACAAATACTTTGCTTAGTACTCGGAGACGTAAATAAACGTGAACTAGGGAATCACTTTATTCTAACGACTAAGAAAACATTACAGCATTGTATAGAAAAATAATGGCGAAAGTGGCGCCATCCTGTGGCCTAAATTAACACTAATAGCCTACTCTCTGCAGTGACATGCAGGAAAGCCCCGATTTGGAGCCCAACACAATTAAAGCGCATGCAAATTTAAACGACAACACCCAAGTCTGCAGTATTGAGCATGAGCTCATCTAAAGTAGTACGATATCGATCTTGCAGCCGACCAATCCTTCCCACCGAATATGTCATAACTACAGCAACAAGTCTATTATCATGCGTAAGCAGATTTCGATACCACTGCACGAAGGGCCCACCCAACACGACTTCAAAAGGTGACACTCCTGCTGCAATACAACTGGCATGGCTAAGCGAAAAACGAGGGACTCCAAGAAATCTCTTCTTGTCCTTTTCGCCATGTCTTGTGACAATATTTTCATAAATCACGTATATCATTCTTTTTTGTGCTTAATTTTTTTTTTAATACGCCGAGGATACGCTAATGCGCCGAGGATATAATTCGCCCTTTTTTTCTGCTAGGCCACAACAGCAAAAAAAATGGGATCTGTCCTTTTCACTGAAGATGCTCTTAGTACAATGTGGAAAAGGCCATTAAAATAAAATGTTACTAGGTTTTTAACGAAAACTGGTAAACGACGAATACAGTGGCTTTGAAAAGTCATATTACCCACACCTCCTTGTCACCCCAACCCCTCCTCATCCCACTCCCCCTCCCCCCTGTAAGCTTCCACTGCCCACCACACACCGATACTCTGCCAGGAGCAAAGTTCGACCTTCTACTCCCCTCTGTTCCCCACCGATTTGTGCGAAAGAAGGACCAGTTTCCGAAGCTCAAACATTCATGCAGTCCGTACAACCCTCAGCACATTTGAGGGATCTCACTGGAGTTGTGTATCGAATTTCTTGTCAAGACTGTGGAGCTGTCTATATTGGTGAGACCAAGAGGAAACTTGAAGTGCACGTAGATGAACACGTGGGAACCACTCGCTGTGGGGAGAAGTTCAGTGGTATAGCTCAACACCACAGTAAGAACGAACACTTCATAGCGTGGGATCAAACTTCTGTGTTAATGAAATCTAACACAAAACAGGGCCCCCACCTTCGAGCTTTGAAGTCTTTTGCTATGAAACGCTTCATAGCCGATGACGTGTCCTTCTTACGAACCTCACGGGACCATCTTACAACCTTATTGAGAGCTTGGTGCACCATCAGCCCACAGCCGAGTTTAACAGGAAGTGGAATCTCCTTAGAAGCGATGATGTATAGATCAGTGGTCTGCTCCTCCACGCGCGTCATTTCGAAATTTTGTTTACAAATAGGTATGTGAGAACTTATTTTTCCTCCGTGTTGTGCATTATTTTCTGAGGAAGGAGAACGGTTTATTCTCCGAAAATTCAAGTCAGACTGTGAACTGTGTTTACTGGTGGTTTAGGTGCGATTTGAATTCTTAATATGTTACTAGGTGTTGCTTGGCTTTCCTTTCCTGAATGCTTATCTTGTTTTTTTTTTTTTATTTATTTAAGACACGTCTTTTGGTAACTCACAGCATTACGTACTTACCACAAGTTGACGTCATTGTTGTGCTTGACAATAACACTATCTCTGAAGTGGGCTCGTATCAAGAACTGTTAGACAAGAAAGGAGCCTTTGCCGAGTTTCTTCTTACATATTTAAATGAAGCTGAATCCGATGATGATGAAGGCAAGTAAATCGCTTGACTAGCTCGTGTTCGATTTCCAAGAACTAGATTGTCAGTAATAATAAAAGGTACGAATAAGTAGTAATACCAGAATATTTTTAAGTATTCTGATACCCAGCCGATTTTGCAGAACTTGGTGAATGGTTCAGTTATTGCATAAATTACGCCACATCAGAGGCGGACTGGCAAGGTCGGGGGGGTCGGGAATTTCTGACTGGCCTCTCGCCCTAGTGGCCTCTCAGCAGAAATAAATAAGTTTGAAAGGAAATTCAGTCTATTATTTTAAATATTTCATTTTTTGTAATACTCGGTTACTCTTTTATTTATTCATGCTAAGTTTCACACTTTTTGGTTGTGCCTACTAAATTAACCCTTCTTAGTTTGCAAGCAACGTAGGTTTTGGTGAGTCTTTTTTGTCCTCCAAATACGACGCCGAAATTTTGAGTTTCAACCACAGAAGGCTGCTGTTTACTAGATGCGGTTTCTGGCGTCATTACGATTAATGAATGAATAAACGAGCATCTGCGCCTGTGTATTGCACGGAAGCTGCTCTTCTTGAAGTTACATAGTGTACGTACGCATTTTGTATGGAGTGATTGCATTAACTGACAGGACATTAACGCACCGATCATTCTGTTACTATTAGCCATGGAGGACGAAATAGAAAGTGACAAAGACGTTTCTTCTGTCACGGAAAGAGCGAACCGATGACAAATCTTCAATATGCTTTAAAACGACGAAAGTTGGGAGAGGAACGGAAGAATCTCGGTTAGGAAGAATTTGGTTAAAGTCCGTTCTGCGCCCGGTCAAAAGAACTTGGAATTCGGTGGTAAAACTAATACTTCTGCAGCCAGCTATAAGACTGACACTTAGACAATCTCAGCTTAGGAAGATAAGCTCTGAATTTTTCCTACTCCTTACTATTTCAAGCTGCAGAGAAACCCCATTGAGAATGATCTGTATCAGATTATCGTCATGTGTGTTTCCCACAATTAGGTAAAATGATAATTAAAGCTTATCAGCAAAAATATACCATAACAGTCACATGACCAAAATCTAACAAATACTAAAGCCTGGTCTAGCACCTTGACACCATGACCATTTTCGCTGAAAGTAGGCTTACATTTAATTTTTTCTTCCCTTTACTTCTAGCAAGTTCGTGTCCTTATCTAGGCTTAGGTCCTATTTCCATGTTTTAAAATGCAGAAATTGAGATTCAGTTATTGTCGAGGGCAGATCCAAGAAAGGTGCCGAAGAGAATGAAGCCGAAGGGACTGCGGCCCCCTTTACGTTAACTCGCAAAAATTGCCGAAATTGTAAGGAAAAATGTAGCTAAACTAAGACAAAAATTTATAAAAAAAATTGAAAAAAAACAATCGGCGAATCCCCCCTCCCCCCAAACTTTGTTCTGGTTCCGCCCTTTATTATTTGCATCAAACACTGCAAATCCCACCCCACGAAACGCCGAAATAGGCTACGTGCAGTGTGTTAACACATAACACTGGACCTATTAGGTAATCACTAAGGTTAAATCACTTGCTTTTCGTAATAAAAAAAATTAGTTCTGAGTCTTCGTGTGTATACCTGGTGTCCAGCATTCTTCTAAAGCCACCTAAGGCATGTGAGAGGGTTTTAAAATAAAAAAGGTCTTTCCCTACTGTTACCCTACTGTCTTTTATTTTTGTGGCGCCCTAAGTAAAATGTCTAACACCAAGAATTTATAGGGTTGGGGAGGAGAATTTGTGACTGAGACCCCATACTGAAACGTACTAGATCCATTCCAATTAGCTCCGTTTGAGTTTATAGAGGGTG
>JAHWFP010161097.1:0-11177 GCA_023313725.1 Lithobius niger | reverse complement strand
TATTTATATATGGAGTCACATCGAAATTTTCCCAGGAGCCCTTAAATCCAAGATGGCGGTCAAAATGACGGTTGAAAAACTGTTTTTTGGGCTGTAACTCCTTAACCGTCAACAAATCAAAAGCATATTGTGAAACAAAAACGTTCAGCACACAATGATTGTGTGCTGAACCATTTTGTTTCACATTATTCTAGATAGGATAGGTGATTTACATATTTTACTTAAAAGCATTCATTCAGCCCCAAAACCGTATTTCAAATATATCACTCTTATTTCGCGCCAACGCTCGTTTTTTTCAATTAGATGTTATAGCGGATTTCGGGTTCAAAGTGCACCTGCGAGTTCTCTAATAGCTCAAAATGAACATGTTTAGGATATTCTGAAATACGGGATTGTTTTTTTTCCATCACTTACTTACTTACTACTTATTTATTTGTAACTCCTAATCTGTCTCGTGCTGTTTAGGTGCAAATAACCAATATGTTGACGTGCCGTTCCAACCACGTCATTCCTTCTTTTTGACTTATCCTTGGATCAACAAACCTATTTACCCACTATGCAACCATCATATGAAAATGAGGATTAACAATTCTTTAAAAGACGGAAGATGTATCTTGTAATACGGAAATTCGCCGATATGGGCGCTGCAATCCTTCACACGCTGGCACATTGACTATATAACAGGGGCATAGCTAGCGGGGGAGGGGGAGTGCCCTCCCCCCCCATAAAAACTAAATGGGTCGTAAAAAGGTTTACTCAAGTTCATTTTACTTTTAAAATGCATTTTTTTTTTTTGTCGTTTTCGTTTTATTTTAAGTTTCCCACTGTACTTTTCCTTCGTCGGGGTGGGGGTGGTCCTGCTTAACATATATCCAAACCACCTCCTTACTAACAAAACTCTTGGTGTTTTAGAAGTCTTATACCACACGCCATGGCTGTTTGCTGTGACGTCCATATCACGTGACTGGGCTATTCCAATCAGACGGTCAAACAGCAGTTGTTCTCGTTCGTCATTGGCTAATTCATGGTGACGTCACGGCAAACAGCCATTGCGCATGGTTTAAGTTCCGAAATTTATAACGCACTTTACACAGTTTCAAGGGCAGGATATGAAAATACATGAAATGCATTTAACGTATTAGAAATTAGAAAACAATAAGTGAAGCATCAAGCGAGTTGGTTTTTGTTTTCTATTTCATGCTACTTTGGCGTACCATGCAGTTTAGATTGGCTTGTTTTAGTGTTTTGTATCACCAATTACAGTTTACACAAACCATTATGGAAACAAACCCTTTAATTTTCAGTATGCGTCTTGCAGCACTGGCGTTTGCTGATTGTCATTGTTGCATAATAACAGTGTTTAAAACATTGTGAAACAATCAGTTTGGTCGTTTATAGCTCCTTAACTTTTGAACCACTTCACCAATTAGTAAAGGCCTTACGGAATGGCAACGTCTACAGGGCAATACATGTAATATGAGCTATGAACCAGCTTTAAAGGTCAAATAGTTTGATCTGCAGAGAGCGTATAGTAGAAACGTGTCTTGCCAACAACAACTAGTAAAAAATGAAAATCACGATTCCAGCTCAAGTCCAAATCCTCGATGTGACAAATCGGAAATTAATAAAAGCTCGGGCACATGTTCACCAAGTCCAACAAAGCTTATATGTTAAATATGAGTGGGAAATGTTGAAAGAGAGCAGAAAAATTGAGCATCGAATTTTCGGCTTTAACATGGGAGGTTGAGGTCAAACCTTTAAAGGGCAATTACATCCATTTTGACATGCATGCTTTACTTTTGGATCACTTAACACAATAACTAAACACAAGAACTGCGGTAGGAATACGTTACGTACGTCCTATACAACAATTTAATTATTGCATCACCAAAACACAACACGGAAACCGCCATTGTTTTGCTGGAACGCGCAGAAATTAATGCCGCCAGATGTCACTTTTCGATTTCGACTCGCTGCCAATTGAGATAGCTCTATTGGATTGGCTGTGAGAGCTAAAGCGTCCAACGGCCTTAGCTGGCCGACAGTGGTAGTGGCCAGCTAAGGCCGTCAAACGCTCGAGCTCTCACAGCCAATATAGATGTATCTCAATCGACTGCGAGTCCATATCAAAGAGTGACATAATTCGGCATTAATTTCTGCGCGTTCCAGCAAAACAATGGCGGTCTCCATGTCGTGTTTTGGTGATGCAATAATTAAATTGTTGTATCATACGTACGTAACGTATTCTTACCGCAATTCTTGTGTTTAGTTATTGTGTAAATGATCCAAAAGTAAAGCATGCATGTAAAAATGGATGTAATTGTCCTTTAAAGTAAAGGCTACCGCCTTTCCTGATATCGGAATCAGAAAAGGAACACAAATAAACTTTCCTATAAGATTTCAGATGCCGCAGTGTTGCTGTACTGTTTAGTTCACGTGAAACCTTACTGCTGTATTCAAATGTTTTTTACCATATTTACTTTTGAATACGATTCTCCCCTACCAACGATCCGATAGCCAAGTCAGTATGCTGATTTGTGGCAACGACTGATTGTCGTAAAACAGGTCCAATAAATCGAGCAAATGAGAACCAAATGTCGGAGAAAGTTTTATGGATTTACATCTGTCTGCAGGCAATGGAAATCTATAGATTCGTGGGGTGACAGCAATGCTGTTGCAGCAGCGACGGCGGCAGAATCGCTATTAATAATAAACACATGGCCACAAGGCGGTCATTTCTGCTGAAATTGTGCGTTTTGATATCTGCGTGCGTTCCTGCAGTATTAACACTCCTTGGTGATGTTTAGTGTTGCCATTTCGGTTAATTTCAGTCGTTTAGCAGAGGTTATAGGCTTGTGTCGCACGTTACGACACAATGTGTTCCACGAATCTGGGCACATTGACGATAAATTAACGCTCTCCACACGTGCAGTGTCAATAACGTATAACCCTCATAAGAATTCTAAGAATTTTTTTTTTATTATTATGGCTCGCTGATGTTCATAATAAATGTTATTCGAGTATAGACAGATATCAATTCCTGCAACCGTTCCCAGCAACAACAGGTTATTTAAACGGAATCGTGTCTTCCGTTGCAGTGTCCTCCAAAGAAAATGAAACTCATGCGCGATAGTAAACTCCAAGTGCGAGAAGAAAATTTCTATAAAAAGGCGAAGCCTCCAATTGCGTAAAATGTATAAGGGGTGCACACACCACAAATTCTCAAATGGACTACAATAATTAAATCCCATTCGAATAAATCCCATTCGAATCGAACCATCCACGGAAAAAGAATACATTTCATATCAGTGGCTGGAGCAAAATCCAAGTATTCTGACAACGTAAGAAAATCGTAAGAAATGACGAAGAAATCCTTCTAAAAAAAAGTACACTTTGCATAATTTAGAAAACCGCTATAATTTATGTGTACTGTCAGATGTGTACTGTCAGAGCAAGCACAGAATCTTCAGAGTATACCCAACATTGTTTTAAGCTACTTACACACGTTCTGTCCGAACAGAGTAGAACTATAAGCTAACCACCGAGCAGTAAGGGTCTAATGCTTACCACCCTCTTACAAAATTTTACACCTAGACCCTGACTGTCAAAGCTTGTCCGTGTTCCTTCTAGGTTTTGACTTTTAGACCCTTACTCTAAACATTTAACGTCCGTTTTTGTTTATTATAATAGTAAGGGTCGACTATAGGATCTCTGTGTTAAACTTTCAACTTTGAGAGGTTATAACTCCGTCAAAATTAAACACCTTTACAGTCCAAAAATTTTGAAATTCAGTCTATCAGCCAAACCCAAGATACAAAGAGGGGCCAAATAGACAATTTCTTGTTCTTGGTCTTGTTCTGTACCTTTCGTGATGTACCTTTCGTCTGTCCTGTCTAAGGTCAAACTATTTGTCTTATAAAGTTGGTCCTTGCTCATTTTACACGTATTGCTCCGTAGATGTGCTCTTTCCATAAAGCCTTTTCTAATTGGTCAAGTGGTTCAGGTGTTACGGAGCTCTAAACGACCAGATTGATTGTTTTACATTGGTTTAAACATTGTTATTATGCAACAATGCCATTTAGCAAATGCCAGCTGCAAGACGTAGACTGAAGATTAAAAGATTTGTTTCTATTGTTTACACTAGCGATAGCCAGGTTAGTAAGGGCCATAGCTATTTACCGAGCTTAAAAGGCGGCACAACAAAACAAACAACAAATTAATTATAAAGGTCTCACACATACCCCACCCCTCATCCACCTCCACACCTATATATTACAATTCTCAATGTAACACGGATTAATAAACAAAAACTTATCGTTAAAAGTTAAAAGTAAGGGTCTAAAAGTCAAAACCTGTAAGGAACACGGGCAAGCTTTGACTGTTAGGGTCTAGGTGTCAAATTTGGCCAGTAAGACGTTGCTAAGCATTAGACCCTTACCATACCCGGTGATCATGTCAATGACTAAGTAACTCAATTTTGTAATCTAATTTTATAAATGTATATCAAGCCTATTCGGATTGAACGTGTGTATGTATGGTTATAATAGTTTTTTTTTTTTTGTTCTTGGAATATGTTTAAACAACTTCAAGAACACAATTTTCCTGTGAAATTTGGCACTCGTCTGTTTTCTGTGACTTTTGGTCCTTTGAAATTTTTTATTATCTTTGTATGAACTTCGTACATTTAAAGCAATTGACAACAAGCAATAATGATCTCTGCTACAAATACCAAACCAAGACAAAAAATTTTCAAGCTAAAGCAAAACAGGAAACGCACATCCCACTAACACGTGACTTGCTTAATTAATGAGTTAGTAAGCCAATTTTGTAAATTCAACTCTGTAAATATCATCCCAGCCTATTAAGACAGAATGGGGTACACGCTTACGCTTGTACCAGGTTGTCTTGCTTGGAATCGCTGCGATATTACCAAACCGAAAAAAAAATGTCAACCTAAAGCAAAGTAGGAAACCCACACCCCCACTACCATTGGATCATCACATGGGTCTTTATAGGACGATCTCGGACAGCTGTTCCTCAAAAACTGGAGTAAGGGTCTAATGCTTAGCATCGTCTTACTAGCCAAATTTGACACCTAGACCCTTACAGTCAAAGCTTGTCCGTGTTCCTTACAGGTTTTGACTTTTAGACCCTTACTTTTAACTTTTAACGATAAGATTTGTTTATTAATAATAATATACTTAATATAACGAATGAGCCATAAACGAAAACCGCCCAAAAAGAAAGGCAAAATTAATCGTAGTACATAATTCCGTAAAGTCCATGAGTAGTCCATTGATGTAGTCCAGATATTTAACTCCAAGGTTGGTGATTTCACTCGCCCCTTTGATCTCCGGAGGGTCAGACCCACCTCCAAGATAAAATGTTACATTGGTAATTGTTATGGATAGGTGAATTCGAAAACACACTAGTACTTAATAACTGACTGAATTTTGCCAAATTCAAGCTCAACAATAAGCCTATTTTTGTGCCTTTCAAGCGACGTGATGAATTCCGTTCCAAATCGATCTTTCCTTTGAACTCCAACCACCAAATTGCTACCAACCAATCGGCAACAAACCATCAATTCAACAAACTTTTTTTGTAGTTTGGTGTTCATTGCAAGCTAACTTATAGTTTCTCTGCTGACTAAATTAATTTTTCTCCCATTTATTTCACCGAAGAAATACATGACGAGACGTAAATGTTGCAATCAAATGGTCTTTTACCTTCTACAGAGCATCCATTTTCTTGAATTCATTTGTATTTGTGTATAGAATTTACTTCGAAGAGACGTTACTGCAGGCATAGTGGTGGCCAATTAAATCAACTGAAAGTGTTTGTATGAGTGAACGTTATTGGAAAAAAATCCATGAACAGCCCTAACGTTGGCGGATTTGGTTGAAACTTTCTATGAAATCCAGTTAAGCCTTGAATTGAAAGGCGATTGGTACACTTGATCCTTGGTCTCTTCCTATGATCCTGCTGCGCAGGAGCTATCAAAAATTACTTAGCACCACTCAAAACCTGAATCGGATTTTAAACCTGCTAAAAATTATTAATGAATTATAAGCAAAATTAGGTGCAGTACGTTAGATTGTTTTAGATTAGTAACATTTGAAATTCCGATGTGAGGGCGACTGTTTCAACAATTTCTGAATTTGAAAGCCACCAACTAGTTTTGAGACCAAGTGTCCGTTATCCTTTATCGTTATCCTTTATCGGTTTAGGATTTTAAGTTTTTTAGTAGCAACATTACGATTCGTTTCTCTGATTATAGTTATTTCCAAGAGTCAGTCAAAAAAAAAAACTCACATTTTAAAAACTATTAAATAATAGTCGGGGTGGTTCAATGTGTAGCACGACCGTCTCATCAGCAAATGGCCATGTTTTCAATACTGGCCTCGTCCCACCCACGTGCATTCGGGAAGGGTCCCTGAAATGTGCTCGCTCATGTCGATTGTGGCATGTAAAAGATTCAACGTAATTCCTAGCTGAATTGTCCCTCTTCTTCCAAAGATAACCTTAGCAGTAGGAAATATAAATTTAAAGTTAAAATTTTTGCAGGAGTTACAGATGTATGATAAGATCTAGACTTGGGGTGGCAACCCGGACCACTGCTCTGAGACTGAGGTTGGCGCTAACGACCTAGCTGTCGAAGCGCCGTTAAGCCTCAATCCCCCCCCCCTCCCTCAAACAGTTGAAAAGAAAATTAATTCTAAAGTTCCCTTTTTTTAAATAAATAAAAATTGGAAATTTTGAAATAAGTCGGATAATGGGTTCAAAAGTTATTCAGGCCAGACAGCAAACAGACAACAGACAACACTATTGGATAAGAAGATTCCTTTGCTTCGTACTACGTGTAACTAAAAAATAGGCAAAAAACGAAATAAGATAATAACTCGCTTCGCCATCAGAGGACATGATAGAAAGAGGGGCGCGTTTACGCACCAAGACGTTCTCGCTCGCCGAACGCTATTTGCTAGTCAATTGTTATTTATTTACGATTAGCTTCCCGTTTCTACTAAATGAATGCGGTAATAGACAACAAATTAAATGCATTATAAATAACAACACAGATAAAGAACTATGTGCAACAGCAATTTTAAACATTGCTACAACATTGTTGTTATTTCACACTATTTCCCAAATTTGCTATTCTCGCTCAAAAAAACAGCTTCTAGCAGTGATCAGACGACGGTAGAATAAATAGCTGCTCGCAGCGAGAATTCAAAATCCAACATGGCGTCTACTTCAGGGTTATCGAATCGAAGACAAACCATCGAATGCCGCCATGCAGAAATCAGTCCGTCGCGTTATTCTTCAGTAAAAATTGTTTTCTTGTTATCATAAAACGACGCTGTCATGTTGCATGCATCGTACGTCGTGTCACGAAGCGCGAGGAAAAGAGCAGCGTTCGGGTTGTTGGCATGGTTACTACGTAAAGACGAGTCAATGCTTCATTCTCCGGTAAAGGCGAGAAGCAGCCAGCAGATTTAGTATTAACCAAGTAAAAACCAGTGTGCGAGAAAATTTACGTTGCGTAAACCCGCCCTGAAAAAGGGGAATGAGAGCCTCCAAATTTCACAATCGTTAAAACTGCAGTTAAATTTTCGGTTAACTCTACTGATAACTCAACAAAGAACGAAACGAAAAAGGAGAGCTCGTAGCGCCAATTTCTCCAAAACAATGAATGGTGCCTTCCGAGTGGATAACTCGGAGACAAAAGACTCCAAAGATGATTAACCCTTTCACCACAACAAAGCAGCACCGACTTGCTTTACATGCCGTGGGGTTCGTAGCTCTCATTATTATGCATGAATTCAAATTAGGCTCTGTGATAGAGTGACAGCCGGGTAGGGTGAACATACGGTTCGTGGTGTATTAGGTTCCTTGCGCTTTAAACGAACTAACAAGGCGTGTTAACCAATTTAAAGCGGCCATGTCCAATGCTAGGAAGGATTTCGATCATATATCACTGCTATATGTGAAAACGGGGCCAGTAGCACAAGCAGCAACAATAAAACTAATATTTCGGTACCAAATTTGAAAATGGCGATACCATTATCAGAGAACAAAAACAATCAAAATACAAAAATAACACCTTACATTACGTTACTGTTGAATTTCAGGAAGCTGGTGTGGTATATTTAAAATATTTTAATATATTAAAGAAAAACTCACAAAGTAAGGGTAAACGGTAAAAAATTACAATGGAAAAACTGACTTTCTGAGGATACAAGATACACAAATCTGAGAAAGAAAGGAAAGACAACTGCCTTGACTGGGATTCGAACCCAGGCCCTCCCGCTGTCTAGGCCGGAAGCTCTAACCACTGCGCTACCGGGGTGGGTACTGGCTCCAGGCCACTGTCCTATAGTCACCACTGAGAAAGACTGAACAGCTACGTGGCTCGGCTGGAGCCTGTAGCCGGTATCCACCCCGGTAGCGCACTGATTAGAGCGCCCGCCTCGTCAGTGGGAAGTCCTGAGTCCGAGTCCCAGTTGGGGCAGTTGTCTTTTTTTTTTCTTTATCAGAATAGAGTATCTTGTTTCCTCACAAGGCCAATTTTTAATGCAGACTGTTTGCTTCGTTTAAAATGGCCAGCTAGAGACCGGACTCTAACTGGCCATTTTAAAATTAAGATACCAGCATGGTGAAATTCAACTGTAGCATAATGTAAGGTGTTATTTTTATACTTTAATTGCTTTGGTTCTCTGATGATGGTATCGCCCTTTGTAAATGTGGTACCGAAATATTAGTTTTACTTTAGCCGCTTGTGCTACTGGCTCTCCGTTTTCACAAGTTATACGAATGCACAATTCCCAGTTCTTGATATATCACTGTGTAGCAATCACGAAATGAAACAATATCGAGGGGTTATACAAATGCAAATAATGAGACTGAATTTCAGTAACGGAAGAATCCATTAAATTTTATCAAATGTGGAAGGATAAAGAGAAAAAGGTTAAATAAACACGGATGCAAACCTATTTACGTTGGCTTTTGGACTTAAATGTCAGAAATGGAATCCACTACCTTTCAAATCAAAAGCCGCAGTCCTTTCCGTCCTGTGTAAACAGAAAAAAAAGTTTTATCTTTTTCCACGGGTGAAGTCGACAAAATCTGTGACGAAGGAGTGCCACATTTTTTACGACTTCCTGACAGTTTAATAAATATCCTTTAAAAAAAATGGGTTTGCATTCATTCATATTAAAATAATGATATAAAATTCCGAAAATCTAGCCATGATACTAGCTTCAACAAACAAATAAATCAGACAGACCGTATTAATGACTGGCTTTGTGAGAATGTATAGATAGCGTACATTAACCTGAGGAAAAAAGAAACCCTTTTGCTCTCCCAAGGCCGACTGATTGTCTTAATGCTGACTGTCTGCTACCCCATTTAACTTAATTAATTCTTGTTTCTATTTAACAGATGAGATCCGTGCGAAGCAAATAATGAATTTCGGCCATATTACGAAACATTGGTTGTATTGTCTCTAGATATTATAGAGATTTGGTCGAAATGAGACGATAAGACTTGATTTATTACCGATATCGTCACGATATTTCAACCTGATATCCCGGTATCCCTTGTATTTTCAGGATACTATACTTTCAACTCGGTATCGTATCGGCTTATCTGTTCTCGTCTTGGCAAGAAAATTTGTAAATAGATGAACTTCTGTAAAGATAAGAAAAATTCAAAATTCTTAAAGCTGTTGCACTTTTTTTTTCCTTCTACCAAAAAGATTATTTTCTTTGACAACAGTCGGGAAAATATCTAAAAAGTAAAAGACGAAAAAAAAAAACACAGAAGTCTGAGTTAAACAATAAACGTAATAAACTGTAAGTTTTACTCAGTACGTAGAAGATGTCATTTTAAATTCCATTATACTGGCGAGAGATATTGAGAAGTGGGAATGCAAATTTTGTCAGGTCAGCAGTACAAAAACACTAAAGTATTACGCAGTCTTTTTAAGTAATATTGTATGAAAACTATGTTGTATAGTAAACATGAAGTGCAATGAAGCAAGTTTTAGATATGACCCCTAACGCTACGTAATGTTATTCATTGGGTGTTTCAAATATTAAAACAACGAATAAACACTTCCTTTCAGCACGGTTCATGCGACGCATTTTTTTATGTAGGCCTACGGCTACATTTTATGATTTAATCTGGATGTCACCTCATTTTCAGGAGTGAAAATCGCCGTCTTTTCACTTTAAAATCTTTTCCGTCTGGTTCTCCTACCGTCTCTAGTTCTTCATAGCCTATATAGATAGAAGACTGGGAATGGGCAGGGAAAACCTAATATTTTTTATTAGATTATCGTTTCACTCACAAGCCAGTGGACGAAACGGATCAGATGTGGGTCACGTGTAAGATTGATCACTAGTCTTGTTTTTTTTTTCCCCGTTTAAATTTATTTTAATATTCCGATGAATTGAGTCGGAACACCGGAAGAAACCTCCTCCTCCTTGGTCAGCATACTGCCGCCATGATAAATGGCGATACCGACTCATAACATTTTCCTCTTTTACCACCAGAGGGCGATGGTCAACACATGCTTGTTCACCAGGAGTTCCACGTTGCAATTTGATCGTTTTTATATTTTCTTCCAGCAATAAAAGACGAATTGAACCAGAGTTAAAATGAAGATGACAAAATTGATGTCGTTGCATAATTACCACGTTATTGATAGCGGGTGTTTGGGGGCATGGCGAAAATATAAAATGTTGACTGGACCTATCTTGCGTCGAATGGTCAAAAGATGGATAAGGTAAAAAAAAAAAAAAACTGAGCTTTGGAGACTAGGGAAAGAAAACACACACCCAGATATGATCGAAATTTGGTGTGATTCGTTACTTATTCCTGGACAAAGAAGTTAGTGTCAAACATTGCATTCCGGCCACAGTCGACAGGAGGGAACAAAAGAGAACATTTTGTCCCGGACTCTGGTATATATATACTCTTGGCCCAAAAGTGGGGTCTCGTTCCCGGTTTCGGAAAGGGAATGAAGAGTGATTGGAGGAGGGGGCCCAGCCCAAGAATTTTGTTCCAGACCCCACAATTTCTGTCGACGGCCTCTGATTGCATTGTTGGACTTATTCCGTTCGCAGCGTTTTATGCACAGTATCCGTTTGGTAAGAAGCACTAATCTTGATTTG
>JAHWFP010161068.1:0-10166 GCA_023313725.1 Lithobius niger | reverse complement strand
AAAAGCAGAAACTACTGCTTGTCATAGCTCCATTCTACTGAATGTTAAAAGCCAAGATTTAGACCTATTAATGGCTCTCATTCAACAAGTATTCTCTACTGACGAGCCCAAACAAAGGCGAAACAATCTGTCTATCGATCTTTATGGGTGAGAGCATCTTGATTGCAGTTAATTTGGCCAAAATTGGGGGAGGGCACTAAATGAAGTATAACCCATTTTCTAACCTGCCTTCTGTCATGATATGGGTGTTCATTCCATCACGGAGAAGTATTTAACGAAGAAACATAAATTCAGCAAATCAGCTAATTTTCATTTCTGTACTGACGGAGAAGTCGGCAATTAAGCGATCATTCACGTACCTCGTCTGAACGCAATGCCTTTATTGCATGCTGAAATGGCTACAAAAGAGCCCAACTTCCTTCCAGTAGAGAGTGATCACTCATTTTCCTTCTAGAAGAGCGTGGTTACTCATTTTTCTTCTAGGAGTGCGTGCTAGCTGAATTTCCTTCCAGGCTCATTTCTGTCCATAAGAGTGATTGGTCATTTCTGTCCAGGAGAGAATCATTGCTCACTTCTGTCCAGGAGAGAGTGATCCATAGAGTGATCCACACATCCTGATGCAAACTTCCGGAAAATGACAGTGCAAATTCACTGGAGTTCCAGATCATGAATCATGTTGGATAAAAAGTGGATTTTGTTAAATATGTGAGGTTGTTAGTTAATTTTGCATTAGAAAAACTATGATTTAAGGGGATAAAATATTGATTTTGTTAAATGTATGAATTTAAACACAGCAAATTGGCTTTGTTTACTTTGAGAGTCCACGAATTCACTGTTAAACACACTCAATATTTTAACACACAGGCTCAAAACAGCAAAAGATAAGTCAATTTTGCCTCAAATTATCGACAGTTCTAAAGAATTGACGGAATATTTTCTTTCATCAGGCGGAAGAAAAGTTATTTCCTTAGAATCACATCGCTTAGTACTCACTCATTCAAATCTTGCCGTGTGTGTAGCCTCCTTTACTCATCAAGCCTGTCCTTTCGTCAGGCTGTTAGTCTCTTTGCCAAATTGCTACCCACTACGTAAATGCTGGATGGCCATGAGGCACGATATTAATTGGGAGTGAACCACAACCCTGCTCAGGTCAAACTATGTAAGTGACAAGCATCTGAGACGTCTGGAGTCGATGGCCGTTGTGGGGCATGAAAAGGATGGGAGAGTGCTGATGAATCTCCAAGCACCGTCAACTCCAGCATTTAGTGAGTAGCGATTTGGAAAAGAGACTGAGAGCCCGATGGAAGGACAGGCCTGACAACAGTGTCACACCAGAAAATTTGTAGAGGGGAAAAATGGGTCCTAAATCTAACATATTTTTAACAATGCCAGTGATTTTTCATGCTTTTAAGAAGCTTAATTTGAGAAATTTCTTCAATTGCAGCAAATTCCATACCACGTTGTTCATTTTCAATAATTTTTCGCACTTTGGGAGGGCGGGGGAGCGGTAACACTGGCTTGGATAACGAATTTGGCTTGTTGAGAGCATTGTAATATAAACCAATGTTATCCTTCTCGACACCAAAAAGAGGGACCTTCTGATGTCATCAGAAAAAATTGCTCAGTTTTACTATTATTCTTGAGTATTGGGAGCGGCAAGTGCCCCCTTTTGGCGCCCCCCCCCCCCCCCCCGAACGCACCACAGCTGACTAATAAAGGAGGCTACGTACGCGGCAAGATTTGAATGCATTGTGAGTACCGAGCGATGTGATTCTAGGGAAATAACGTTTCTTGTGCCTGATGAGGACAGTTGGAAAGATAATATTCTGTCAATTCTTCAGAACTGTCGAAAATTTGCAACAAAATTTACTAATTTTTCGCTGTTTTGCGACTGTGTTTAATAGTAAGTGTATGAATGAGAACAGACGGCATTAATTCGGCTATTTCACAATTTTGACCTTAAAGTATTTTAGGATTGGGTTGGGTGGTTGTTAGCTTCACCATTGAGTCTGATAGGCGATTTTTGATAAGTTTCGTAAGGCTGTACCGAAGGGACCTTATTGAATCGATATCTGCCGATATCTGCCTGATCGATAAAAATTGTTAGTCTGTCAAAACTGGGAAAGTTGCTGGTCAATAACTGATGATCTAAACTAATTGCCAGTTGTCATGGTCAGTATTACAAACGGTCAATGATTTTTTCCTGCAGCTGCTTTTGTTTGTAGTATAAATAACAAAAATGATTCTCACCCATCTTTGATTGAAGGCTAACATACCTCTCTCCGTATGTTGCCCCTCTTCTGAGCATCATCTTCAGGAGAATTTTAACTTGATGATGAGTGGGTGATAGGTGAGGATGAGGCGAGGCTGCTTCTTCTGCTCTCAATTTGGCCACTTCACTCCTTGAGTGATCCGGCAGTGGTGTATAGTTGTGAATATTTAGAGGCAGAACGATGCAGACTATGGATTCACAACGTTCTTCTGTTGGTGGTAGGTTCAAAAAAATTGGAACAGTCATCAGTTCTGTAAGATTGTTTGGATGCCTATCATTTTTGGACTGGTTCTTTTGGTATCAGTTCGGCAGGAAAAATAAACATTTATCGGTAGATGCTCAATTAGATGTTTAATTTCTTTTTCCTATAGGAAGTGGTCAAGAAGTGTGAACAGCACTTTAATAATCATCGCCAGTTTCAAGGAAAATATGAGCAGTGCTCAGCATGGCTTCGCTCTGCGCAGGACAAAATGTATGCATGTTCTGAAGCAGCAGGCGATAGAGCACAAATGGACTCTAGACACGCAATAGTTAAGGTAAGCCATGGTGGTACATGAAAAGTCGTAATTGGTGTACTTGCATATATGTATAGACTTATTTAGGGCAACTTGCATGTATGTATATTTTGTGGAGCATCATACATGCCCACTGCCCAGCAGGCACTACAAGAAGTCCAAAAATAATTGTAATATGTCCAATTTCACAATTAAAGTCCTGCAGCTGAACTTGAATTGTGGTGCAACTGGTGTCAGAATATCGTACATACACCATTATATCCCGGGTCATCTGATGTCATTAGTAATGAAGACACTGATTTCTGGGAGGGTTACAGTTATTAAACTGGCACAATCTGAAGTAATATTTGCCTATACTTTAAAAAAATGTTCAATGTAGTGTAGCGCAGTGTTATCAGCAGGTTGAATAATTACTTTCCCACTCCCGCAGTTCATTGGGCCTAGCATGAATCTCAAAAATCACTTGTGATTTTCCAAGAATAAGATAAGCCAAGTGTCCCAAAGTGATATTTTAGCATCACAATATGACTTTAAGATAAACATTTCAACATTGTTTTTTCATGCTACATTGTGGTATACAAGAATGGCCATTGCTTTGCCAGTAGTAATGTGACGATGACGACAAAAGGAGGAGTTGAAACAAAAAAAGAGTTCATCGTAGAATGGAGCAGGGATGCAGGCTGATGAGGACAGCAGGTCATTGCTGTCAGGCTGCAGGTTCATTGATTAACAGACGTAACATGCAACAGTTTACGCTGGTTTCAGTAGTGTAGCTGTAATTTAGTTTATAATACATAATTTAACTATAATTTACGGAACTGTGATGTAATTTAGTTGTTTTGTAGTTTGCAGCAAAATATTTCAATGACTCCCTAGCATATTGCTGGCCCATAATGTCAGTTTAGTGGATAACCTGCTTTTATTTATATGCCAGGGAGTAGGCCTTTCTTTTAATCTGAAAAACATTTGTATAGCACTTCTTTTTGAATAAATTTAAATGTCTGTTATTACTTAATTTAGACATTACTTCAAGAGCAAGGAAATGCATTGAGTCTGCTAAATGCTACAGCTGAACTTGGAGAAGCATTGTATGCCAGCACAGCTACAGAAGGGCGGGAAGTACTTCATGCCCAATTACAAGATCTGCAAGCTGGATATGAAGCCCTGTTTGACAGCTTGGCCACGGCTGACCAAAATTTGCGTGCCAGCTTATCAACATGGAGTAGCTTCGAGGAGAACCTTCGTGCGATGCAACATTGGGTCCAGTTGGTCCAGTCACAGCTCGGTGATAACTTGCATCTCCATGCAACCTTAGATGACAAGAAAACACAACTTCAAGTATACAGGGTAAGTCTTGAATTATTAGCGCTAGTTCAAGCACATGTTATCAAACATTCGTTTAGAAATAATCGAGTTCTTACACTTCGGTCACGTCAACCTAGGAAAACATCAGTTACATAAGTGCATAACCAAATGCAGCAAAGCCAATAATCAGAAATTCTTTCATTGTTACATGCTCCTACCCTAATTTGACATAATAAACATTTGCGTTTAGAATATAATGATTCATTTTGCTTTACTGAGACTGGATCCCTCAAAACTGTAAAGAAATTACAGAAGTACGGAGTGACTACGGGGATTGAAAACTTGTAGGCAAACTAGAAACTTTGTAGGTTCCGTGTACTAATTTTCAACTTTGTTTGATTTATAGGTCATTCTGCATGATATTCTCTCACATCAACAAGTCATTGCCGAGCTGAAACAGCAAGCACAAAATCTAACTGACAAAGATGACAACATTGACGAATCTCTTAACAAGCTGTGGAACACACATCAGGAATTTTTGCAGAAAGCACAGGTAATTAAATTGAATCATTCTACCCAATTCTTTTACACAAGTCCAGTCATAATGCCAGCTTCCTGCTTTTATATTGTCTAATTTTTGATACAGTTTCGTCTTCACGTTAAACTTTTTTTGGTTCATTTGTTTATTTTTGGCAAATCCAGCTTTGCATGTGTAGCCAAGCTGTGCCGTCTAATATTACATAAATTACGTTCCTAAGTGAGGCGTACTCTATTCAAATCTGTCATCAAATGTTACGTCATTTTACAAATAGTTGTTAATTTTCAGTAGGTAGTTCAAAAACAGAAATTGCCAAGTCAGCTGTGCATAATTGTGTTTTGAAGCAAACTGGCTGAATGACTAGTTAACACCCATAAGATAGATCATGTGTACATGATTTTTCACTATGGTGTTTTCTGTGTAATCCTGTTTTGGGAAAAATCAGTTGGCGGACTTCAGCTCCAAGTTCCTTAAAGGCTAACTAGCCAAGGAAATAATTTCCCCAAGTTGATCATCAACTTAGGGAAAATATTTTCGTGGCCAGTTAGCCTTTAAGGAGCTTGGTACTGACCTCTGCCAACTGATTTTTCCCCAAACAGGATTACAAAGAAACCACCGTAGTGAAAACTCATGTACACAATCGATCTACCTTGTGGGTGTTAACTAGGCATTCTACCTATTTGCTTTAAAAAAAAATGCACAGCGCTGAAATGAAATGGTGCAACACTCAACAGTGATGTTAACATTGATTACTGCGGTAATTGTTATTTTTTTTCTTGACTGTTTTTTAGTTGTTTGTTGAAACATACGAGCAGTTTGTGGCCGAGCATCAGCAGTACACTGGAGCTTTGAGTGAGACGCAGAAATGGGTGGCTACCAACAAAACAACTGTGTCAAGTTTCAGCGATTGTGCTCTTGAGAGGATATCGCTTCAAAGCAACTTGGAAAGGTTAAAGGTCAGTATTAAAACCATTGTATCTTACATTGTTTTGAAAGTAATTAATTTTTTTCATGTTAAAAGAGTATGGCAACAAAGTGTAAGGTAACTTAAGGTAAGTTAAGGTAACTTCCATGTAAAAAGAAAAAGTGTGTAGGTTTGTGTTCACTTTAGGGAATTTGCCTCTGGAATTTGCGACCTTATTTAAGTTTGGGGCCAAAGCTTGCTTTGGGCTAGTCTAAGTTGGGTATGGAACGTCACAACTGCTCATGCGCTATCTATTTTTAAGTTTTTATGACTTTTTGTTAGTCTTATGTGAGCGCCCGCCATTTTTTGCCACATTTCATGTTTTTTGGTTGATAATAAACAGTTTTACCATATACCTGTGTTCATGTCGTTTCATACCCTTGCTTAGATTAAAGGGTCTCAAACTGTAAATCTGCACACAAACTGTGCTAAATACTCTGCAGACAAATGCTATAGAAATTATACTGCTCCCATATAATTAATTAACTTTCATGGCTGTGATTTTGACACACAAAAATATTTATTGAACTCTGGTTAAAACTGAAGTCTAGAGGTGAAGAACTAAATTTTACTTTTGAGGAAAGCGAGGTCATCGCTGAATTAGTAAAGATGGATTTTTACAAATAAAGACTAAAACCTACATTATGCTTCTAATATGGTTAGCAATTTATGCAGCATCCAACCTACTGCTTTCTCATTGCATGAATTCAGTTAAAAATTAATGAGTTAATGATTGGGTTATTATCTTTATTATAAAGATGTTATGAATACTACAAATATTATAATTATAATGATATTATGGTAAAAGTGGAGGAAACAACTACTTAAAAACGAAATCCAACAGGTACGTTGTGGAATTTTTCGACAAACTCTATTCCTTTATAATTAGTGTAGAATTTCGCCGTCTGTCTTCGTCAGCCTACTCTACTATTCGTTATTTACTACATGGCTCATATCATATTGAAATTTGTGTCCGATGGATGCAACCAGGAAAAAATGAACATGTTGCATCCTCGCCCCGGAGGGGCTCGTTTTATTGGCTCCTGATGCAACGTTCAATCTGATGTGAGCCAAGTAATAGATAATGAATAGTAGAGTAGGCTGACGAAGGTATACAGCGAAATTCCACACCAGTTAAGAAGGAATAGTGTTTTGTCGAAAATTTCCACAACGTAACTGTTGGATTTCCTTTTGAAGTAGTGTTTCCTCCAATTTTACCATGAATTTAGTGCTGCGAAGTAACAAACCGTACAGAATAATGATAATATTAAAAAAAAAACCCTCTTTTACGTACTCTAAAATGCTTAACGAAGCTAGGTCTGGGTCTGGTTCCAGATTCGAACCCTGGATTGAAACCCCATTGGTGGCCACTATATCTATTATTTACGTATAAAATGGTGTGTCAACAGATTTCGCGTTCCGTTTTTGTTTTAAATAATAATGCCACCAACTTCCGATTTTCGGACGACCCGAAAATGAATAAAATGCTGTCAACCTGCTTAAAGGTTGTTTTGTCACTGGGTGCAGTTTTTACTCAGTTAAAATCGTCCAATTTTGTCCATTTGTTTACACTACATATTAATACCTTCAATTGAAAGTTAGAGTGTGCGGTGTGGGCTGCTTACGTGCTTTAATATAATTCTGTTTGTTTTGATTTATCAAGACAATGCTAACCAGTCTTAAAGATGAAGAACACCGTGTTACAAAAGTGAAGTCATTGAGTGACAAAGTGTTAGCTGGCTCATCGGAAATTGGACAAGCAGCAGTTCAGAAAGAAGTAGACGACACCCAACAGGCACGTTGTTTTATTTTGTGGTAGTGTTTCGAATAATGACATCCATTTAATCCTTTGTTATGACATTACAAGTTTTTCATCTGAAGTTTTTACATTATTGTACCTCTCTTTAAGGGATTATTTTTTTCCTTGTATATTACAGGATTGGCTTGCATTAATGTCTTTGGTAAATGGCTTGATAGCAACGTTGGAAAATCAAGTATCTGTCTGGGCAGACTATGAGCGTTGCCTAGATGAATGCGGTGCGTGGTTAAAGGATATTGACACTAAATTGCACGCTACTGACCTAAAAGCAACCTTGCCAGAGAAGAAAGGTCAGCTGGATTTGCTCAAGGTGAATAATTCATCGATTTAACCCTCTGGGCCCTAAGGTTTTCTTTTCTTAACTCAAATGTATATAATGTAAAGCCGATATATCGGCTTCTAGGGCCCAGAGGGTTAAGTAATGTTTCACGATAAAATTACGCTAATTCCAAAAGTTTAGACGAAACTTTATTTACTGTGAAACATGTCCGACTCGTTCCAAAGTGCTTATTAGTCTGCTTAATAAAAAGCATTAAAAACATTATATGGTAATAAATTTTCTTATGCAATTGTCTGTGTTAATAATACCAAGATACATTTTGTGGATATCTGAATTTTTATATATGCATTAACCATGTAATTTTCAAAATTTCTTTTGGTTTCTTATTCTTGTGGTTGTTTGTAGGGATTACACGGTGAAGTTAAAGCTAAAGAGTTGGAGATTGATGCTGTGACAGAAAGAGCTCACCAGCTGTACCAAGCAACTGGCGGCCACAGAGGAAGCGTAATAGCAGAATTGGGCATCCGCTATCATCAAGTTATAACTAGGATTAAGGTATGATTTGGTTCCAGAAACAGAAATACAGCAAGCTCCATTCTTAATTCCTGGTCTAAAAAAATAGCAAATTTCTGTATATGTATTATCCAAGAAAGGGAATTGGACTAATCAGGCTGTTTGGATTGGGTTCAGTTAATAAAGGTTCTACTGTACTGAATACTCAAGTTGCCTGATTTAGACCATCCATTATCAGTAACTTCTTTTTTTAAGAATTTACTAAACTTTATTTCATATACTCTATTAGCTTTTTTCCAAAAGTCATCTTGGTATAAATGTCACATGACTATTAATGTGATTTAATCGAGGGCTACCTTGATATGTGTACAGTAACCTCATAAATGAACATCTGTAGACTCATCTCACATACAGCACATATTGTCTACTATCCTACGAACAAATACACCTTAGCAATACCGGAATAGTCTGCCCTCCAAAGTCAGAGAGACGAATCTACAAAAAGTCAACTTTTCAGGATAGCTATTTTGCGTAATTTGTTCCAGCCGACCTGCTAATTAACAGCCATATGAGTTGAGATTAAGCAGAAAGGAAGTCTGACCCTTTAAGATAATACTATCAAAATTTTAAAACCAGCCTCGCAGAAATACAGGAGTAAAAGCAGTTTCGTTTTTTTGCCATTCATAATTTTTGAATTAGTCGCTTCATTCAGGTTGGCAAAAAGACGAAACAGGGAGTTTCGTCTTTTTGCCAGACCCAGGATTAATTCATGAGAAAACGTAAGTGTAGGAAAAATAAAAGCACGTTTTTTAAATTTTAAAATCATCTTTGGAGATCGAATTCAGCAACTTAATACTAATATTTACAACGAGGAAAAAAAATTATATGCGATTAAAAGTGCCCACAGTTGCACAAAATAAAAAATAAACTCAACAGTACGCTTGTTCTTGTTTCTGTATTGGATAAGAAAAATTTCATCACGTCACCTTAACTGCCCTCAGAATGTGGCATATTTTCCAAAAGGCTTTTCTGTTCATGTCACTAACTTAGAAACAATACCTGATTTTTTTATTGTTGTTTAGTCCTCTTGGATTAGTAGGCTACGAGGTGATTGCAGTTGGAGACAAAATTTATTCTTTAAGCAGTCAAGGTATTTGTATTCGCCAGACACTGAAGTTTTATAGAATGTCTTCTATTCATATCTTCTAACCTCAGTTATCATGAAAATGTGGTTTGCTTGGCAACTTAAGAGAGTTTGTATTCTTCGAATCCATTTTCAGGTACTAAAGTCCTTCGTAGGTACTGCTTTTCACGGTAGTACCGGATTCAGTGATGCAAAATTTATGAAAGTCGAACAGTTTTCTGTACTTCCTTGCTAACTCTCTCTCTCTTTTCTCTCATATATGTATATATATATATTGGTGAGCTGAATTTGCTGCACAGAAAATATTACTTGTACTTTCTTATATTTAGGGCGAATGTAGTTAATAGATATTTCATCAGAAAACATGGCTAAAAGGATTGTGTTCAGAAGAGTCATTTTTTGTTTTGGATTCCTTAGTTTTCTAGTCATAGTAATATTTGGTATTCATCTCTGATGAAAACGTAGAATTTCCAAAAAACATTCGCAATGTCCAGTGTCTCTTCCTGCTACACCTTAACTGTTCCAGTGTGACACGAGTGTTGGTTTGCTATACGATTAAATAAAAAAAATTTGGTTTTGCCGCATATCATGTCATTATTCGTTCGATAAAAAACACTTGACAACCCCTACCCAATTACCTTGAGTAAAAATATTCATGAGCCGCCTCGAATGGTCCCACATTCCTGTATCCCCACATGATTCTCCCGAATCCTACCCCTTCCTCCCCCCCGTCGTTCGTAAATTCTAACTCATTACACGAACTAATAGGATTAAAGACGGATAGCCGAGGCTTAAGAATTCAAATAAATACAGATG
>JAHWFP010161062.1:0-11545 GCA_023313725.1 Lithobius niger | reverse complement strand
CCCAAAAAAAAACACACCTATTTAAGTATGGTTTACATGACTGCGTATTTTGCGTCTTTTCGTTCATTGGTGTTAAGGCGCATTTACCCAATGACTTGCCTTTGCATTCTCGCTGCTGGAATTTAATCGCAATGGCAAAGGTGACGTTGCCATGGTAATAACGCTTCCTGGATTAGCACGGAATAATACTTTGGACGTTAAATGAAAACTTGAAGATTGCTACCGCTAGTAGCAATCTTCTAGTTTTCATTTAACTTTCGAACTATTAGTAGGTGCGATTAACTTGGCTAATAGGATTAACCTTGGCGGCCTTTCCCTGGTTGAATGACATCACTACTTTGAAAGGCTGACCCTTTTTGGAAACTTGGCGGCTGCTCTTATACCAGTTTTGGTTTTGGGTGGATATCACAACTTTCATAGGCCTGTGAGTACAAAGAATTCCACTGTATAATAGTCACCTCTTCCTTTTTTGTCTGAAGTGTCAATAAATTTTCTAATTCATAATTTTTACGTTTGCCATTGCCCAATTAGCCGTTACATCAGCCAAATGGACATGGTTTGACTTATTGTATGCCCATGTTTCACATGCTTAAGTTTATTTAACACGATTTTTGAGCGCATTGACAAACAAACGCTGATTTTCGTTCGCTTCGCTCACTCAATCAGCGCATACCCCTTCACTTGGTTCTCCCGAGGTTACGTTAATCATTCAATCATGAACACATACTACAAACTCACGGAATGGTAAATGTTCATACAGTTCTAATATTTTGGTGGCAGACGAAGATTACTAAAACTAATCAACTCACCAGCTGTTTAAAATTACTCGTCACTTACACTGGACTGCAAGAACAGTAAGTCCACATAAAATAAAATGTCCGCGTCACGTTATTGAGGACACTTTTTCTCTATAATGAACACGTTCCCACCTGTGCTGACGATGTGAATTTTGTTTCGTAATCTTCTTTCCAGTCAAATTGTCCATTTTATCGCCGTGGGGCAGATAATTTAGTTTGTATTCGTGTACCGTAAAAAAAAACGACCAAACTTTTGCAATAAAAGATAAAGATATTCAGTCTCTTAGTGAACCACCTATTTGCAAAAACAGTGCATTATGACAATTAGGTGCTGAAACGATAAACGTGTAACACTTAAAGCATGTTATAATCTACTGTTGGATGACAATACGAACAATGGTTACAACAATAATTTTGCAGTTACGAGCCACTTCAGGGCCATGTGCTTCTAGCTGCAACCCCCATTTTAGAAAAAGGTACTTCCCCATACGACGCTTTACCTGTCTGCCGAAATTTAGATATGGCAACTTTCCCTAATGAGCAGTAGAGGTGTCTTTATACCCTATTAGAATTAACATGGGAGCCTGGTGATTAGCTAGTTAGTCACTAGTTACTAGTAACACTCAACGTTATTGAGGATTAGCTAGTTACTAGTTACTAGTTACTAGTAACACTCAACATTATTGAGGGCACTTTTTCTCCGTAAAGAACACGTTCCCGCAGTTTCGTGTTGAGGTTTTCTTTGTTACTGGACCCAAGACACCTGATTCGAACGATTTGCAAAGATTTCTACCGCAGGGGGAATTTACACCAGTATGCTGAAATCACGTATAAGTTGGTTTCAGTTAAAAGACACGGTCTGCTAGTGCGGCCACCAAAAAAGGGTTTAAAGGGTTTGACGAGCGTTAACCACTCCTGGTCATCCACCACCAGGCCACCTTTTTTTCATCAACAATCATTTTTTAACAATCGGATGTCTACAATTGGACGATCTACTATTACTTGGCGGCGACACACTAGCGTGTGTCTAGAACCCTTGGTAATGCTGATGTATTAATGTATGATGACGTAATAAAGTAATAATTCATCAATAAAATGTAGAATAAAAGTACAAGAATGTTTTATTAATTAAATTCAATACGGATTGTTCTGTCCACAAACTTAATTATTACGACTGTTGAATTTCATCACGATACGGTTTGTTTGATTGTAGACTTGGCACAACCTCAGTCCAGAAATGATACAGATCGTCAGTATCTGGGTCGTATTTCAAAGTTTCCACAGGATTGTCAATGTGATAAACTTGCAATGCATTACTAGTTGAAAGTTTCCATTGCAGAGGGTTGTCTTGGTTCAAATTTGGAGTTGGATTACTGAAAGAAACCAAGCCTCAGTCCGTTAATGACCAAGCAGTTAGTTGAAAGTTAACCCCTGCTAATAAAATTGTGAAAAAGAGTTTACCCGTATTTTGCGAAATTAGCCCACGCAGGAGACATAACTCTCATAATTTTCTGGTCATCCGCCGTGTAGTTTTGCAAAATCCAGCTTGCTCCATCAAACAGAAATCCTAAGTCGTCTCCGTGACAAACACCTTAGTACAAAATTAAAATAAAAGATATCTGTTACTAATTAACGAAAATTATTCAGTGATATGTGCGGTCCACAAAAAAAGGAACGGCAGACATTTTTCTAAGTGCAAACTTTTTTTTTAATTGACAAAGAAACCCAAGTAAGGGCGCGTTTACGCAACGACTCGCCTTTGCATTCTCGCAGCTAGAACTGAATCGCGATGACAAAGGTAACAATGCTAAATGGTTTAGCTAAATCCGACATCGTTTGAGTAAACGCTTGCAGTCTTATAATCCGTGCCACTAATATAAAGAATTTCTCATGGCGAAACGATTTTCCCAAACGCTTCTAAACTCACGTTATTTGCTGTTTTCGTTGCGAGGCGGCAGACATAAAACCGCCACCATGTTGGAATTTGAGGTGATTTCTAGCTTCTAGCTGCGAGAATGCAAAAGCGAGTGATTGCGTAAACGTGTCCTAACATTGATTTGCTGGCCAACAATTGGCCCAACATTGTATTGCCAATTGTTAATTGTTGTACCACAGTTGGCACCCAACGGGCTGCAGTGGTGGGGGACCCGGGAACCCCCACTCCCCCAAAAGAGAAAAGAGAAAATATGCACGTAAAACGTGTTTTTTGTTTGTTTATGTAGTTTTTTCCCCGTTTTTTTTTTCGCCCTTCCAAGTAAAGGCTCGTTTACAAAACGAGATCGTCTCGCTCGCTGAAAGCTATTTGCTAGATAACCGTTATTTATTTACGATTAATTTCCCGTTTCTATTAAATGAATGCGGTAATAGACAACAAATTAAATGTATTATAAATAACAACACGGACAAAGAACAAAGTGCAACAGTCATATTAAACGCTGCTACAACATTGTTGCCATTTCACGCTATTTCCAAAATTTGCTCTTCTCGCTGAAAAAAACAGCTCCTAGCAGTGATCAAACGACGGCAGAATAAATAGCAACTCGCAGCGAGAATTTAAAACCCAACATGGCGTCCATTTCGTAGTTATCGATTCGAAGACAAACCTTCGAATGCCGGTATTCAGGAATCTGTCCGTCGTCGTGTACTGCAGTAAAAATTGTTTTCTTGGTGTCATAAATCGACGCTGTCATGTTGCAAGCATCGCACGTCGTGTCGCGAGGCACGAGGAGAAAATTTGCGTCCGCGTTGTTGCCATGGTTACTACGTATAGACAACTCGAAAGCCGCTTTCTCCGACAACGGCGAGAAGCAGCCAACAGATTTAGTACTGACTAGTGAAAAATTAGTAAGCGAGAAAATTGTCCTTGCGTAAACGCGCCCTAACAATAGGATACCTTTAACTGAAGCTGCATACCGTTGTAAACCAAAAAAAAAGGAGCAATACTATGTCTGAACGAATTCCAATATGAATTCATCCCGCCACACAAAAAAATCTTACAATCTTTTCTTTGTGTGGCGGGATAAATTCGCATTGGAATTCGTTCAAACATAGTTTGCTCCTTTTTTGGTTTACAACGGTATTGCAACTTCTGTTGCTACTTGGAAGCGCGAAAAAAAAAACAGGAAAAAAAACTACATAACAAACAAAAAACGCGTTTTATGCATATTTTGTGACGAGCAACTGTGGTAATCACTGCAGATCACAATGTTTAGAAATTGTTATTGTTAATTATCACCCAATTTCACGATCTCAGTCCTTTAACAATGGAAGACGACGATATTGCAAGAATGGTTTAGGACTGAGATGCAAAAGGAGGAGTGATATCGGATATCACGCCTGCTCTTAGATATCACGCCTGGATATCGCGCCTGCTTATGAATTAAAGAACATCACGCTTGCTCCATATGTTAAAAAGGACGTTACGGTCTCGATTGAAATTAAGAACAGCACCATGAAGAGCTTGTTTTGCTTAAGCAAGAAAAAATGGTTTCGTTTTGTTATTTATTTTCTCTTGTAGCACGAAAACATTACGTCATTGAACTGTAAAGGTTATTTACGATTCATTACCGTGGAAACTCAACGCCGAATAGCCTTTTCGAACAACTTCTCCTAAAAAAAATTTAAGAGAAGTTGTGCGAAGGGGCTGCTCTTCGTTGAGTTTCCGCGGTATGAACAGTAAAAGGGTAGGCTAGACTGTTCGGAATCGAGTTACAATCAATAAACAAGAGCACTGAACCCTTCACTAAGCAAGGAATAACAATGCTGCCAACAATGACATCTTTGTCGAATTGTCGACCTTTCTAAGCAAAAAGAACGTCATCACAATTCATCCTTTGTTGTGTGCGTGCTATACTATTGTTGTCCGACTGAGTTCGTGAAATTAGGTGATAAATATGTAATCAGCCACGTTCCTCGGAGAGATACAACAATGGCTCGGCCCTGCGGGCCTCGACATTGTTATATCTCACTCCTCGGAAAGGTGGCTGATAACCTATACAAGCAAACGTAACTAATGACTATGGTCTTTGTTGGATATTTATTATTTCAAATTCTAATTTTTAACGACACTGCGTATTAAAAATAGTGGTAGAATTATTAGCGACGGCAAGCCGAAAAGACAAACAAACTAACCAGCGACGACGCATGTGGCGTTTGATTTTTGGCTGGTGGCGCTTATATCTGCTGCCGCTGGCAGCCGACTTTTCCCCGGTCGTGCAACTGACAAGCGTGCGTTTACGTTACCATTATGAGCCTGCAATGCCCGTCCAGCGACTTGATAAACAAACGTAGCTTATTTTCGGTCATATTGTCGGTTTGAATTCAGTAGCTTAATACACTCGAATACAGTTTTTACATTGGGAGCGGTCTGGCTTACGTTTCATAATAAGTATTTACCAGTTTGTTAGTCCAGAGTTGCATCGATTCATGGGATCGAGAACGGCAGCCATGTTGGTTTCAAAGATGAGCCATTGGTGATGAGGATACGTACCGTACCGACCTCGCTTGCTAGCCTATAGGAGCTTGGTTTATAGAAACCAAGTTTCAAAAACTATAATTAAATAAACGGAATACAAAAAAAATAAAGAGAAATAGCACGTCTAATGTCATCTAGATATAGTTATTAGAATTAAGATCCAAGTCTAAAAAAACCATAAATTAGCAGTAAATTATAAGTAACAATGACGAACAAGCACCTTGTTGCTTCCACTGTTTCTTGCATTTGTTAAGCTAACAGACTTCTTTATGAACGTGCCGATAATCTATGATGAGTTTTTTTAATCACATACATGATTAACCACGATTTGCACGAGAAATCAGGGAGATCTCGAGATGTTTTTGCGTCATATTGAAGGTGACGAAGACAGCTATATACATTTGATAAAAGAAATATTTTTTTCACAAAGTGATGTACAACTGAATACAAAAATGCGGTATTTATTTTATATAGTGTAAAGCAACAGTTAAAAAAAGATGTAAATTTTGTCACTGCTATGAAAAACTACCATTAACAATGCGAGCCTTGCACTTCCAACTGCCCGAAATTTTACATTTTTACCTACCCAATTTTTCAGTAATTCCAAGTAAACTCGTAATACTGACGCTGGGAGTATAATCCAGCTCATACGCATATGTGGGTAATCCATTTTGTAACAGCTCTTTCATCATCTGATAATGCGTTTTAATGTAACTTGCATCTGAAAAAACCTAAAGTGAACAATTTTCATGGTTATTACTAATGTATTACATTTTATTTGCATTAAACGCAAAACGCATTAAACTCTGAAATCTTCGGTAAATGTAGTTTGGGCTCAATTCAGATTTAGTGATGGTGAAAACTTTCTGTCGGGAATGTGTTGCGTCACCGAAGCATTATGCAAGTAGTTTCCCGTTGAGTTTTGTCCCTTGCCTATAAAATTTGAATCAAGCCAACCGACTAATGTAACCTATCCACACCCTGACCTGTAACGAAAAACAACAATAACCACAACAACATCATCATCATCATCATCATCATCATCATCATCATCATCACCATCATCATCATCATCACCATCAATCATCCATCACCCATCATCAATCATCAATCATCAATCATCGATCATCATCCATCATCAATCATCATCATCCATCATCATCAATCATCATCATCAATCATCATCAATCATCATCATCATCAATCATCATCCTGCTCTTAAAATACCGACTATTAACTAGCTTTATAATACTAACAAAATAAAGGTGGGTGTATATTTTCTGTAAAAATGCCTGTACTCATATAGAATTTCCATGTCAGGAATTTTGATGAGGCTCAGCAAAAACTTCCTTGTTACAATTTTGCTTTGCCATGGTGATATAAGAGTTTCCTCTGCACAACTCATTTGCTGTTCTATAAACGGGTCAAGTCAACCGTATCAACTTAGCCTACAAAATAACAACACTGTTCTAACCCATAAAAATAAGATCAAGTTTATTACAGCAAGCATAGCAAGAAGTAAAATGAAGTACATAGCAAGAATCGCATGGCAAGAAGTGATGCGAATGCCATTGTGGCCATTGTGACAAAATTCTACTAAGTAGGTACCCAAATTTCAATAATAACCTATGCTTATTCTTACCTTTACAGCTGCTATCCGGACGTCTTCATCATCACCCCAATTGACTTGCGAGAAATACTTTTTCATCACTAAAATTCCAATTTCATCACCAAACCAATCCTTAATTGCACGTTTTATTGCTTCTGGCCTCGTCGATGTGTTAGAATTGATATGTACGACTGAAAATTCATTGCAAAACCCATAATAAATCCGTATTAGCAAGGCACGAATGGAAAAGTCGGGCAATACGTTATTCCCATTCGCTTAAAGGTAACGTGCAATTCTGGCTTTCCCAACCAAATTGGGGTAAGGGCCAAAAAGTAAATTTTATAGAAGAGACATAAAGCATTTTATATCCCCCAATACACAAGGAAAAATAGTCACCTCCTCTAATATGTCCAGCTGCATATTAAGGAGGCATACGGAGAAACGTTGCCATTAATTGTTTATTTATAAAGTGGATTTTTAAGTTTTAGTGACACATTCGGAGCAAGAAAGGGGCATGTGTTGATATGCACAGAGCATTCAGTGGCACTTACGTCGTCTTTCACAGAGCGTGTAGCGGCTCTTGCATTCAGATGGCTTGTTATTGGCAGCTCCATCTGGTCACAACCAACGCAAAAAAGCTGTGTAGCCGAAGAATGAATAAAAATTTATATTTTTTATTGTCATGGTATGATGCGGGCAAGTAGGAGGTATGTACCAGAAGTTATATCTAAAAATCGCTAACTGTGGCACTTACCACCATCTGATTGGGAATACCAGAATTATCCAACGGGCATCCTTGCACTAAATAAACATAACACAATTTATAGTATAGCAGTAAAGGAAACAGAAAGGACAACAGTATGCTAAAAATAGCTTAAGATTCGGTAAGCCTTTATTATGGACTTTTATTTTATTGAGATGAAATGACTTGGAATTGAACCAACAAACTCCAGATCAGAACTAGATGCTACTGTACCATTTGACCCATCTCTTAATGCCGTAATTAAGACTTCCTCCTTTCTGCTCGTAGACCATTTGATCCATCTTTCCATTGCCGTAATAAAGACTTCCTCCTTTCTGCACCCGCCTTTAAGGCTATAGTTACTCGTAGACCATTTGATCGATAAGGTGCTCCTGTACCATTTAATCCATTTCTCCAATGCCTTATTAAAGACTTCCTCCTTTCTGCACCCGTCGTTAAGGCTACATAGTTGCTCGCAGACTATTTGATCCATGCCGTAATAAACGCACCCCCTCCCCCCCCCCCCAAAAAAAAAAAAAAACTTGGGGCAGTTACGATCAAAAGAATTAAATTTTCTTGGGCGGTTGTGGATGAGTGCTATATGCTCTTCACAGAACTACTAGTCATCACTAGTTTGTGTTGAGTCTGATGAACGATTTAGAAGTTATAAGGCAAAACACGTTTTTCTTTAAAGCCATTTTGGGCTGCTTTTAGATTTAGCATATTCAGATATAAAATCAAGTTCATATGTAGCTGTTTCTACCAATATTCTTCCGAAATTTCATTAGTATCCATGCGTGAGTTTGGCCATAACTGTGGAACAACCATGCAGATTAATTCGATCAATTCGATATCTAGCCTATAATCTCGTTTATCTTATAATTTCTTGAATTTCGTTCACATCATTTATTTGTAATCTCGTTTATCTAATTTATCTCAAATGTCGTTTTTATAATAAACTCAAATCTTGTACATCGTGTTTATTTTTTTTATTTCGTTCGCCTCCATAGATTTTGAATTTTCTTGTTTCGAATATTTCTTTTTCCCCCATACGCCCGTGAAATCCTATGCCAATTATTATCCTTGCAAGCTGAGTGTAGCTTGAATAAACATTGTTGCATTATAGAAGGGGCGTAAACCTCTGAAGGATATACGTCACCTATTCTTCTATTTGCAGCTATAAATTGTTAATGTTCTTGGTTTCGATTTTTCAGTATTTTCGCATATCATATGTCCATGAAATTCTATGCTAATGTTTAACCCACAAGGACTTGTCGTCCCGTCATCCCTAATGCACGCGCATTGCATGAATACACTCTATATATAATGAAAGGGGTAAACCCAGCCAGAAGCCTTAAGCTTATAGCACACTGCTCTGTTTCGTCCCGTTCCGACGACTGACGGCAACGGATGGTCCAGCGCACATTGTTTCCGTTGCTAACCATTTCAGTCGGCTCCGCTAAGCTTTTCAATTTGATCGTGCCTAAATTGGTAATGCAAATAAAGAAGGACTTGTAGTGACCGTAAAAAGTAATTAAATAGAAAATGGTAGTAAATTAAGTATTAATTCTTTACGCCCGGGTATGATGACATTTAAGTCCAGAAGGCAACCGAATATGGTTTGCTTTTGTATTTAGTCGAGGAACTGCATTGTGCGCAGGCACATGACGGACGACAATGGCCGTTGACTGAAGCTTGTAGCGCACTACTCCATTCCGTACCGTCACGTCACGTCGCAGGCCGTCAAATTTCTGTTTGGATTAAAAGCATGTAAATTGGAGGAGCCGCGTATGTATACTGCTCCGGCCCGTTTCGTCGGCTGACGGACGGGTGGTCGAGGCAGAATCTTTTCAGTCAAAAACTGATCGCATCGGACCCCCACGCACCTGCGCACAACGCCTTTTTCCCATTAAATACAGATGCAAACCTATATTTCAGTTGCCGTCTGAACTTAAATGTCATCATGCCCGAGCGTAAAGAATTATTACCTAAGTTACTGCAAGTTCTTCTTTATTTGCATTGCTAATTTGGACACGATAAAAATTTAAAGCTCAGCTCAGCGGAACTAACTGAAACGGTTTACGACGGAAGCAATGTGCGCTGGACCATCCATTACCGTCAGTCGTCAAGTTACAAGCTTTATGGCAGGTGCGTAGACTTCTCTGATGCGATCAGTTGTTGACGGAAATGATTCTGGCTCGACAAGAGCGTCCGTCAACCAACGGGTCGTCATGGAACGGGACGGAGCAGTATACGCGGCTCCTCTAATTGACATGCTTTTAATCCAAACAGAAATTTGACGGCCTGAAACGTGACGTGACGGAACGGAGCAGTGTGTTACAAGCTTTATCGTAGAATAATCCTTTTTTTTTATAATCACTATCATAATCACTGGAACTCGCCCTGACCTTTTTTATTTTTAACATTTCTCACGTTCTAAGTCATTATTTGTACCACTCGGTTGTCCAGATCGATCTGAAGAAGCTTTTCAGTTCCTGCTATCCCAGTCAACTTCCGGTAATGGCTGGGGCTTTTACCTCGATGCTAAAACGCTTCTCAGGTCGCTCTGGACAACGTACGAGTACAAATAATGACTTCGTACTCAACCCCAACAATTTCTTTCATTCCGACAGGTAGAGTTAGTGACAAGTACGCCAGCTTTCTTTCCTTCCCTCCTAAAGCCCAGATTAAAACGAACGAGCCCAAAATATGGTTGTGAGCCATTTTAAAAGGTCAACAGAAACCTCAAATTTGACACAAGAGTTATTTTGATTTTGTTTTTGTTTTTCCATACATGTAGCCAGCACAGCTGTGGCTTTGTCTGTGCCATGTAAGTCACCAAATTAAAACAAAACAACGTTGAAAGTAGACAATCAGCAGATTTTCTTGATTTTTTAATAACCGACATAAGCCTGTGTGCCATTTTAAAAGGTGAATCGAACCTCGAATTTTAGCAATACAGCATTCTAGTATTTTTTAAATTTTTTTAAGAACATACATGTCTATTTCCGATGTGTGACGCTCGATTTAAGGCTTGTGTGAAAGGAAAAAAACTGTGGAAAGTAGGGCTAGGCAAGAGCTTTGGTCACTTGATCAATGGCGTCAGTAGAAATTGAGTGGTTCTCATAAAAACTTGAAACGAAACTCGAAATTAGCAGTGAGAATTACGAGCACAATTTCGACAAATATTGCAAGAATTGGAGTAGCGGGAACTGTCGTGTGCTCCTTGATAAAAGAATTTAAAGAATTTAAAGAATTTATTGTGAATATTTGAAAAAAAAAAATCCATGCATTTACCGTGGTTCGAATACATTTCTCCACCAGGTAGAGGGTTTGTTGAGAGAAGCCCTTGTATAACATAAGCTGCTCATGTGAGACAAGTTATCAATAAAGACGTGCAGTGCGAGTTCCATTGATGATAATAGCGTGTAAGCGTAAAATTTAATAACGCACAATTGGTCTACGGTAAGGCTTCTGGCTGGTTTCGTTCCTTTCATTATACGGGTTGAGTGTATCATACGGCGTGCACGTACGAAAGACGACGGGAAGACATGCCCTTGTGGTTTAGCCTTGTGGGTTGAGTGCAACTACAGGATAAACTGTAGGATCATTCACGACTGGAAGGATATATTTCATTTGACCCATTTAATCAAGGAATTTGAATCTTCTTGGTTTCAAATTTTTTTTTAATGTATATTGGGTTTTGTAATACTTACTGCCGTAAATGAGCAACCCTTCATCTTTATTCACTCCACTGAGATAAGAAACGTTGTTAACCATTCCAGAGGTTAGTATTTCCATTGGGTCTTTTGGTAAAAATGAGCCATCAATGGTTGGAATGAAAGCTGCAATCTTCCAATCAGACCCCTAATAGCGAAAAAAAAAAACATTGCATGAAACATTTATGACGTTTGTTGAATTTT
>JAHWFP010161033.1:0-22380 GCA_023313725.1 Lithobius niger | reverse complement strand
GCACGCCTCTGAACCTGCCACTAAGAAGCAGAAGCAAGCAAGCGGCCTTTCGACCGACGCACAGACTCCCGCCACTGCGCAACAATCACAAGTCTTTCAAGCGCCCGCTGCAAAGCATATTCACTTTCCGGACGACAACACTGACGACCCAATAATACCCTTAGCATCCCTTCTCAAAACCGTAGAAGACACTGTACCGGATTGTTTTCTGTACAAACCGTCGGAATCTGCCAACGCCCCAGTTTTCAACAGAGGACTGAAAACCGGCTTTGGTTTTGCCCTACGTGACAAGGACGCCAAGCCACGTAACCTTCTGGGCCAGTCGACGACTCTGCTAACCTGCTTGCTACGAAACGGTGGCTCCCTCTTGGGGAAGGGCGAGCCTCTACTTCTCGACACAGACCCTCCCGTACCACGGCGACGCAAGCTTCTTTCAACCATCTGGCGACGGAGCAACCAACCCCAAAAATTTCTACCGTGAATGCGAATTTCTATGCAACGAATTCAAACTGGATTTTGGATCGGCCCTCAACATCCCTAAAAGAATGGAAGTCCATTCGTTTGTACTCTACGACAACGACAAGTGCCTACGCCTGAGCCTACGCGCTGCTTCACAAGCAGACGTACTCAACACGGCCGTCAACGCTCTTTGTGAGAAGCTTTCGACCGACGCAAGTCCGGAAGAAATCAACAACTTATCCTCCCTCATCTCCCAGCTTTTTCAAAAGGCAAGCTTTGCAACCTACCACTCCATGAACTGGGCTGTTCGTGCACTCTTCAATAACACGCTGTTACTGAGAGAAGCTGGTCTTAAATCCGCCAATAACCTCCACGACTCCACTAGACATCGACTGCGCAACCAACCACTTCACGAAGCCGACACACTTTTCCGCGGCCTCATCCCGCACTTAGACATCTCGTGCAAGCCCAAACCATTCCGTCAAGACAAGTCGTCCTTTCGCACATCTAAACCATTCAAGCACCAGAACTCACGTTCTCCCCCCCGACGACTGGAACAAGCCATCATCGTCTACAAACACCTCACGTAACGACGTCTCGACCAACAAACAACAGCCCTTTCGACCAGACAGACAGTCACGCACCTGCTTTAACCAACGCACCAACCAGAAGAGGGCAGCAACTCCCGACCGCTGCAGCCGACTCTCTTCTCCCGGCGGCCGCAACTCCCACCGCAAACAATGACTATCACCGACTCTCCTGCTTCCCGGTCGGCGCCCGACTCCGCCATTTCTACCCGGCCTGGGAAAACCTCACCCACAACTCGGACGTCCTTTCGACCATCAGGGAAGGCTTTCGACCAACCTTCCTCTCAAAGCCTCCGCTAGCCGACAGTCCCCCGTGGAACTTCACGTCCCCAGTCTCTAACGTCCGAAATTTCTCTTCTCCTAACGAAACGGGCAATCATCAATCTTCAGAACCCAGGACCGGGTTTCTACAGCGCCATCTTCACCCGTCCAAAGAAGACAGGGGGCCAAAGACTCATTTTCAACATGAAACCCCTAAACAAATACATCGACAATCCCCACTTCAAAATGGAAACACTGGAATCCATCCGCATCTCCTTCAAACAAAACGACTGGACAATCTCCATAGATCTGGAAGACGCCTACCTACACGTCCCTCTCCACACGTCGGTCACGAAATTCTTCCGTTTCACTTACAACAACCAAGTCTACGAATTCCGTTGTCTTCCTTTCGGTTTGAACGCAGCTCCAAGAATTTTCACCATGGTTCTAAAGCCAATCCTAGCGCATCTTCACCAACAACAGATCAAAGCAAGCGCTTATCTCGACGACTGGGCCCTACACAACCAAGACCCCCGACGCCTCGAACAAGACAGGGATGTTACAATCAGCCTCCTTAACCAACTGGGCTTCGGCATAAACTTCGCCAAGTCACGCCTAACACCACAACAGGAATTCACATTTCTCGGCGCCTCTTTCAATCTCTCCTTGCCCAACGTCTCTCTGTCCCTCGACAGAATAGAAGACCTTCTACTACACATACGACAATTCCAAAACCAATGCAGTTTCTCCCTCCAAGAGCTGAACTCCCTCATCGGGAAGATGGACTCAATGGCAAACCTCATCCCCTTCGGACAATGGATGGTGAGGCCCTTCCATCACCATCGAATCGACAACTGGTCAAACCCGAACCTAAACCCAGACAAACAACGCCCCTTCCACGAAGACTTCCCCATTCAAAGCCTACTCTGGTGGACAGACGTCACGAACCTAACCAGAACAGTCCCACTCCACGAGCCGTCCCCCAATCAAATCATCTTCACCGACGCCTCAAATCATGGCTGGGGAGCCCACTTGAACAACATCGAGACATCGGGCGTTTGGAAGGGAAACAAACTACACCACATCAACTTCCTCGATCTTCCTTGCTCTTCAACACTTCATGCCACTCATCAAAAACCAAGTGATCCAAGTCCAAGCCGACAATACCACAGCCCTAGCTTACTTAAGGAAGGAGGGCGGAACCAAGTCAAGACTGCACCACAACTTAACTTCCAAAATTCTCAACCTCTGCATTACAAACAAGATCATGCTGCTTCCTCTCCACATTCCAGGGAACAGGAACGTCATTGCAGACTCCCTCTCCCGCCGGTCCCCTCCGACCGGGGAGTGGTGCCTCAAGAAATCCATCTGCGAATCTCTCTTCACAACGTGGGGCACACCGATGATCGACTTGTTCGCCACGAGGCACAATGCCAGACTTCCCCACTACATCAGCCCGCTACACGACGACCAAGCTCTAGCAACCGACGCCATGACGTACCCATGGAACAACCTGTACGCATACCTGTTTCCACCATTCAAACTACTCCCACAGGTACTGCAAAAAGCGGACGAAAGCCAAAGCCTCTTCCTTCTCATAGCCCCATTCTGGCCATCAGCCCCATGGTTCCCACACCTGCTGTCCCTCCTGGTAGACACTCCAATAAGCCTCCCCCTTCTTCCAGATCTCCTCTCTCAGCAAAAAGGCTCGAGACTTCACCCAAACCTTCCAAACCTAAACCTTCAAGCGTGGCTACTATCATCAAACTCCTCAAGAAGGCTGGAATTCATCAAGATGATGCCACCCGAATCGCCTCAAAAGCAACCAGAGAATCAACAAACAGGATGTACGACAGCCACTGGTCAAAATGGTTTCATTGGTGCTTCACAAGGGAAATTAATCCAATCAACCCCACTCTATCCGAACTTCTAAGATTCTTCACTGACCTGTTCGACATCGATAAACTCAAAGGCTCAACCATCCTCGTCTATCGCTCAGCTCTAAACTCTGTCTTCAAAGCGGCAAACAAAACCAACCTTCTCGACGACTACTGCATTTCATCCCTACTCCGATCATTCGAAAACGACCGTCCAACAACGAGGCGATTCGTCGCAGACTGGGACCTTGCAATTGTCCTCCAGTCTCTAATAGAAGCCCCTTATGAGCCAATGCAAGACAGCTCCCTTCACCTCCTAACCCGGAAAACTGTCTTCCTCGTCACACTCGCAGCAAGCGCCCATTGTTCCGAAATCCAAGCCCTTTCAGCAGACCCAACCTACTGCATTTTTGGTCCAAATTTCTCATCAGTAACGCTTTACCCAAGAGCAGGATTCCGAGCCAAGACTCAGAAACCGTCTGAACCACCAAAACCCATAATCTTCCCAGCCCTCTCCGCCCTAACAGGCGACGAACCGGAACGTCTACTATGCCCTATCCGTGCACTACGCTTCTACCACACAAGAACACAACACGAAGACATCCGAATGGGCAGAAATCAACTCTTCCTACCAGTGGACCTCCATTTAGGAGAAACCTCAGCCGCAATGATATCACGCTGGATAAGAAAAACAATCGACATTGCATACGATAAAGCAAACCTGAGCAGAGAGAGAGCAACGGCACACGAGGTCAGAGCAATTTCGACATCATGGGCACTCCATAACGCCGTCCCGATAGAAGAGATCCTCCAAGCCGCATCCTGACGCCACTCAACGACATTCACCTTTCACTACCTGAGGAACATGACAAGAGAAGAAAAAGGACTACACCGACTGGGACCAATCGTCACAGCCAGAACCGTGGTCAAGCCCCCTTAAGCACTCAGAACGAAGCAGAAGCAAGCCATCCCACGATGGAATCAAGCCACCCATAGAAGGAAGCAAGCCAATCCATGGAAGGAAGCAAGAACTCAAACAACGGTCCTTTTCAGGGCCACCAATCCCTACGAAAGAGAGTCCAACTTCCTGTTTCATTCACCATGTTCTGAATAAAGTGCAAATTTTTACCACAATAAAAATTTTGGGGGAAAGCCTGCTTGCGTCCCGGGGCGCCCCGTCAGACCGGTGCCCACCACCACGTTTGACGAGGTCTGCTGATAATGCTAAAATTATCAGGTTAAAGGCACATAAATCCCTCCGTTCTGGCCGCTTTACTCTGCGTCACCTACGCTAAAATATAGTTCAAACGACCGCAGCGCGCATCTCTACGACACTAGTCATACTCATTTTGGGGCCGCTGCAACGTGACACATCGTACGACCAAGTCGCAAACTTGAGCGAAGGATTAATTATCCTTCCTCCAGGGCCGCGGCTTGCCAGCGATGTGGCGGGAGTTATATACCGCTCGGACCGAGCCGTTTAAAACAAGCCTAATAACATTCACGCGCCACTACTGACATCTGCATCGTACCCTTAGACCAGCAAATGAAAGGTAAATCAGTTTATATAAAACTATTTCCGGTAATGTATCGAGTGAAACTGTTAAAATATACCGGAGGGAGTTATGTGCCTTTAATATGTTTTGGCAAAGAAAGAAAGAACATTTTGCCAGCCCCCAGCCAGGCCGGCTAAAAATAGTTTTTTTTTTGGCTAAAACATACTTAACCTAATTCCGCCCTACCTCCCCTCTTGAGTCACCGTCTGACAGATTGAGAGGAAAATGTATGCCGAGACCAATCACGTTCTCGCTTATATAGAGAGGGCTGCGCACGCGCAGTGGGACACGCAAGCAGGCGGCTACAAGCAACTTAAAAACCTCCAGGGAAAACATTAATTGAGGACAATGTAATGCTAAAAATATCAGGTTAAGTATGTTTTAGGCAAAAAGGAAACCATTTTTAGCCGGCCTGGCTGGGGGCCGGCAAAATGTTCTTTTTTCCTTTTGTTTTTCAATCGTAAGATTTTTTCCCCTTTAATTTGCTTAATTATTAATTTTTAATCCATGAACATGTAAGCTGCTTTTTCAAACCCTAAACATGTTTCTTGTTTACGTTTTTTCTTCGGTTACACTCTTGAATCTCCATATTTTGCTAATTTTGTTTTTATGATTTTTTTTTACTCGTATTTTTTAACAATTTTTTCCCCTGTCTGTAAATATATATATTTTTTTAGAATAATTTTTCTTTGTTTTAACTGTACATGTTACATTCTTTTTCTCGTAATGATTTTTGTGCTAACCAAACTGAAGGGGGACACATAGGGCAGTTCGATGTTGCAGCTAATCTTTTATCCAACTGTCTTCAGACTTCTTCTTACTATTCATGCAATGATTTTAATGAGGCATTATCTAAATTTAATAGCAATGGAATTCCATTCTCCATCCTTGGACTCAATATTCAAAGCTTGCATGCTCATCACCAACACCTTGAAACTATTATTAATAATATTAGTCATACTCCTGACGTCATTGCCTTATCTGAGACCTGGATTGAAGATGGTTTCGAATATAGACCGAGGGTACACGGAGGTTTTTTACGTCGCTTTATCTTACGTCGACGTAGCTTACGTCGATGTAGTGCTTAGAGCGCTTTAAGAACCTCCGTGTACCCACCTAAAACCATTTCAAGTCGCTTTATCTCAAACCACCTCGATACGTCGACGTAAGGAGTTGAAGCGCTTTAACAACCTACGTGTACCCACCTAAAACCCATTTTCTACGTCGCTCTCAGGATTGCTTCCCTTTGATTGGTTGAAATGAGCGCGCTGAAACGTCACGAAACTAGGACCGCAACCTGTCACTTCGTTAAAACGAAGTCGAAAGCCAGCTAGCTGAATGGGGACTTGGCAATAAAGAGGGGTGTGCTTGATGGGGGGGATTAGATAAACGCTACGCAGGAACCCCCGCTGTCGTTTTAACTCACTCCAACTATAACCTCCGTGTAACCACCTCTCTCCTAAAGCGATGTGAATTCAAGTCGACGTAAGGTAAAGCGACGTAAAAAACCTCCGTGTGCCCTCGGTCATATTTATCATTTGAATGGCTACAACTGTGTTGGTAATAACAAAGGTAAAATGCGTAACGATCATGGTGGAGTGATGCTGTATCTTAAAACCTCTTTGCAATATAAGATCAGGAATGATCTTGAGCTTGGGATGGGTAGATATACTGCTCAGTCATTATTTGTTGAATTAAAAATTCATGGAAAAAACCTGATTGTTGGTTGCGTCTATCAGCCTCCTAATGGTAACATTTATGATTTTCTACTTCATCTTGAAAATATGTTGGGTAAACTCCGTAAAAGTAATGATGTAATTTATTTAATTGGAGACTTTAATATAAACCTTCTATATTTTTCGAATGATAAATCTGTTTCTAAATACTTGGACGTTACACAGAGCTTTGGTTTTACACCAACATTACAGTACCTACAAGCAGTACCGTAGCTGAGAATTTTGGGACCCCCTGCAAGAAAAAATGTGGGGCCCCTATGCTAATGCGAAGTGAATTCAGAAAATTTCGGCATGGTATCGGTACCAGCAATTTGTTACTATAGCCTATTTTATTACCCTTTTTCATGAATTATACAAAGAAAATTTTAAAATTTGGCTCGTTATTTTTAATTTTTTTTCCGGTGGGAAGGGGGCGAGTAAAGCGAATTTTTTCTCGGCCTTGCACTACTTTAAATTTGAGTTGCTCCAACACAATTTAAATCAAAGGACTACTGCATGAGACTACGAATTTATGGATGACTTGATGACATGAATTGCAAATTTGAATTGCAAGTGAATTGCGAATTGGAAAGAAAAATGCAGTTACATCTTACTACAGACACTCTACAACTGCACGGTTTATTTACCCAACCATCCACTCACGGGTAGCATTTCGACAGAAACGAGCAACCTCCGTTAGGTAGAAAATTGTTCATCATTGTTCAACATAAACAATAATTTCGTTATTTTCTTTTTATGTTGCTAGTTATGGTTCGTAAGGACTAAGGACACAAATTGTTATTTTTAAAAGTTTTGCTGGCAATTTGTCTCATCAAGACATAGGTTTTGCGATGACTCGTAAGAGGAATCAGCTGGCGTTGCAGTCAGATTGGCTGGCCGCTTCGTTTTGGAGGGAAGAGAATGGGGTTGGCATTTTGTTTTCATGCGTACTTATAAAAATAACTACTGGCAACTGAATGAATATATATGGGGCTTTGATTGGGGTTTTGAGTGGGTTCTGTTTGGTTCGAGATAACAGCCTGTGTGTTTAAACGTTTTGAAAATGCGATAATTAAAAACTGAAATATTTCTTATTTAAGTTCGGAAATTTGGGGCCCTCTTTTAAGCCCCCCCCCTCCCTTCGGCGGGGCTACACCTACGGCCCTGCCTACAAGAGTAACTAAAACGTCAGCAACTCTTATTGATCATATATTCTGCAATAATGTTACTGATCCTTATTTCACTAGTGTTCTAAATGAACCGATTTCTGACCATTTAATCACCTTTCACACAACTTATTTCTGCAGTGCTGTTCAGCAACAGGAGCATGTTAAATATTCTACCAGCATTTTTAGTGATAAAGCTATCGAAGCTTTTAAAAATAATCTTATTAAAATTGACCTTAAGCCGCCCGTCGGTTTAAATAATGTTAACATGATGTATCAACATTTTTGTTCTGCCTTTAAACAAGCATACGATAAACATTTTCCTCTTCGAACCTTTAAGAAATCAATTAAACGTAGACACAGCCCATGGATTACACAAGGAATTATTAATTCTTGCGCTACTAAATCAACACTGTACCAAAATTTTCTTTAAAACCGCAATGAAGTAAATGCGAAAAAATGTAAGTTGTTTAATAAAATTCACATTAAAGTAGTCAAATTAGCAAAAAAACAATATATTGAAGAGAGATTGAAGATGGCATCCAGTAATATCAAGAAAACTTGGAAATTTGAACAATCTCATGGGTAAAGAGAAGCATGAGCAACCAATCCAGTCACTACGTTGTAATGGAAAGCTGATCACGGATTCCCTATCGATGGCTACAGCTTTCAACAAGTACTTCAGCTCAATTAGTGCAGAATTAGATGAAACTATTCCTCGGGTTAATGCTGGTGTGCCTGATATGTTTTCACCGCCACTTAAAAGCTCAATTTTCCTTAGACCATGTACTAATTCAGTAGTAATTTCTGAAATCTCCAAGATGTCTATTTCTAATGCTGCTGGACATGATGGATTGTCTTCTAAGATAGTTAAACTCGTTGCGCCTATAATTGCTCCTGCCTTAACCTTGATTTTCAATCATTCTCTGTTGCACGGTCAAGTGCCTGATCAACTAAAACTTGCAAAAGTTGTGCCTGTTTATAAATCTGGTGATATTCACGATGTTGGCTAATCTCTATACTGCCATGTTTCTCAAAAATTCTTTAAAAAATTGTCTTTAATCGCCTCTCTAATTTCTTCAAGAAAAATGAAGTTCTAAACAATAACCAATTCGGATTTCGTTCTGGAAAAAGTACTGAGGATGCAACCCTGAAATTCACGGCAAATGTTATTCAAGCTTTTGAAGAAAACATGCATACAATTGCAGTCTTTATAGACCTGAAAAAAGCTTTTGATACTGTAAATCATAAAAGTCTATTGAATAAATTAAGCCATTACGGTATCCGGGGTATTGCCAACCAATGGATCAATAGTTATTTAAAAGACAGACACCAATATGTGCAGTTGGCTGACTCTTCATCTTGGCTTAGACCGGTTGCCTATGGTGTCCCACAAGGCTCCATTTGGGACCATTACTTTTCTTAATTTATATTAACGAACTTCCTAGAGTTTCCAAGCTACTGAAGTCGATCTTATTTGCTGACGATATCACTTTTTATCTCTTGGGAAACGATCTAGCCGAAATTGTAAATACTCTTAACACAGAAATAGGAAAAGTATCCCATTGGCTAGATTTAAATAGGGTATCGCTTAATATTCAAAAGACATGTTTCTTAGTTCTTAGAGCCAGTCAAAAGCCTATCAATTTAAAACCCAGTGTCAGTATTTATAACCAGTCCATTAAACAAGTTGATACTACTAAATTTCTAGGCCTAAAAATTGATTCTCATTTAAGTTGGAATGACCACATTCAATTGATTGCAACCAAAATTGCAAAAGGAGTTGGTATTTTATACAAACTTAAACATAACCTTACATCATCTTGTCTTCGTCAACTTTATTACTCTCTTATTCATCCACATCTCAATTATTGCATTTTAACTTGGATGGACACTTGTAAAACAAACAAAATCCGTCTCTTAAAGTTACAAAAGAAAGCTGTAAGATCAATACTGCACCGTCCTTTTAAGGAACATAGTTTGCCTTTGTTCAAGATGACAAAAATTCTCCCTGTTAATGAGCTTATTTATTACAGAGGTGGTATTCACATTTTTTAAAACAGATCGTCAAATAAATTTTTCAGATACAGTTGCGCCATCCATGGTCATAATACTCGTAATGCTTCAAACTGTCACACAAGTTTTAAATGGACTGAAATAAGTAACTTGTCATTAGCAGGTCAAACTTCAAGGATTTGGAATTCAATCCCAATAAAAATTAGAACTGTCACTAGTGTGTCTCTTTTTCGTAAGAAATTTTTTACAGAAGTGATGAAAATTCTTCCCTTTTATACTAACAAAGTCTTTGTTTATCATCTTTTTTCTCCAGTTCATTTCTTGATTTATTTTTAGGATTCCTGTGTTCTTGTTTTTCTTTTTATTTGTTTTACTTAATTTTTGATTTTTTTGTCTTAAACTGTATGATTTTACTTGTTCTGTTTATAGTGTTGTGCAATTTTTATTTTCTTATTTTACATTTGTGATTTTTGGTATTTTCTTTATTGTTTTTCCGGGCTCCAAAAGACTTCATGTCTTCTTTTTGTATCCACTCTTTATTTGAAAATTGAAAATAAAGCCCATTTCATTTCATAGTATTGTCGGCATCGTCTCTCATTGGACGGCCAAAGTTCGGACAATAAGAACGTGGATACTGACGTACTAGTGCATCACGATAAATCTAAACAACGACCCAAAGAAATTGTATTCACGTCCAATTCACGAAAAATAAACCAACTGTAAAAACAAAGTAAAATAATACAAAGCCAAAACTGGTAAAGAGGCCACTAAGTTGAGAGTAGTTCGGCCCTTCAAAGGAGTGATATCAACACACCAAAACTATCTAAATATTGTAATACAAATTACAACAAAATTAAAACCACACCAAAAACCCATAAAGAGGTGACTAAGTTGAGAATGGTTCGGCCTACAGGCAAAAGGTACTAGCAAATTGTTGAAAACCAATTTCTTGTTGACGTGGCACTTTATAGTACACATCTGCACAGTAGTGGAGTTGAGCCAATACACAATTTAAAAAAAGAGTGCTATCATATCAAAAACCAAAACTGATATAAAGGGGCTGCCAAGTTCTGAATGGTTCGGCCCTTCAAAGGAGTGATATCAACATACCAAAACATTCGCCAACTTAATCGCACCGAATAATACTTCGGACGTTAAATGAAAACTTGAACATTGCTGCCGAAAGTAGCAATGTTCTAGTTTTAATTTAACCTTCGATCTATTAAGCGGTGCGATTAACTTGGCGAATGTTTTGGTGTGTTGATATCACTCCTTTGAAGGGCCGAACCATTCGGAACTTGGCGGCCCCTTTTACCAGTTTTGGTTTTTGATATGATCTGATTAACAGTAAGCCTCTTTCAGGTAATGATAAAGGCCATTATGGGCCTACTTTCAGTTAAAAGGCAGATCCGTCTAATCTTGACTTTTTACTTAACCCCGAGTGTTAAAGATAATTTTAGCATGTTGTATGTACAACTCAAGGAACTGTCGTTACTTAGATACAACTAAAGGAACCTTCGTTACCTTGTTAATTTACTTTTCAACTTAACTTTCGTCTGTTTTGAATGCAACGTACAGCTCTCGTTTAATTCCCATTATGGAACTTCACACCTAAATCTTGGTCTGCAGTTAAAGACATTGTTTTTAAAGCTTAGTTAGTCCCCAGACCAGTGCATGTTAAGGCTTCAGGAAGACACTTCCATTTAAGAAAACATTATGTTTACCTCTTGCAAAAAAAATTAGTACTAGTAGGATGCAGCGGATCCGAAACAATTACAAACAAATCCGACGAATTACGACAGTCTTTAACTGCCCCCAATCAGTGCACTATAGTGAATGGCTTCTTTCAAGAAAGGGGGTTGTCTGTTAACTTTATCTAGAAGATTTTCAGGTGTAAGCTAAGGACAGAGCTCACCTTCTGTACTGCGTACTCATCGGAACATATTACCAGAGTATTCAGTCTTAATTTGCAACTTTAACCTTGTTAAATGCTTAAATGTTAACCCCCTTGCTTGGAAGTTGGAAGTACCATTTCACTATTGGAGGCAGTTAGTGTCTGTATAAATCATCCGATTTGTTTTGGTAGTCTTCTCGAAAGTCACTCACGACTCTACATTGATGGTACCCTAGTACTCACATGTGCACTAGCCCTTTTTGTTGTAGCCTAGATAACAGGATTCTCAGCAGCCCGGAAGTCACTTCCTTTTGTGGGGGTGTGTGACGGAGATCGCTAGCTGATAACGTGATGGTCGACACATTAGTGTGGCTCTGCCATGTTTTGGTCTTAATGCCGTCGCACAAGTATCTACTTCTTTGCTGTTGATCCTACATTAATCGCCTGGTCGCAGTTCTTTAATTTAATGTTTGAGGTGCTTTGTTCACCTGGAACACCACTGTGAATTTTAAACTTTAAATTCAAAAGTGTTGTTAACGATCTCTTTACTCGAATTATTTACGCCATGTAAACATTATCATATCAAAAACCAAAACTGGTAAAAGGGGCCGCCAAGTTCCAAATGGTTCGGCCCTGCAAAGGAGTGATATCAACACACCAAAACATTTGCAAAGTTAATCGCACCGCTTAATGATTCGAATGTTAAATGAAAACTAGAACATTGCTACTTTCGGTAGTAATGTTCAAGTTTTCATTTAACGTCCAAAGTATTATTCGGTGCGATTAAGTTGGCGAATGTTTTGGTGTGTTGATATCACTCCTTTGAAGGGCCGAACCATTCGGAACTTGGCGGCCCCTTTTACCAGTTTTGGTTTTTGATATATCACTCCTTTTTTTTAAATTGTGTATTGATTCAACTCCACTACCATGCAGATGAGTAATAAAGTGCTACGTCAACAAGAAATTGGTTTTCAACAATTTGCTACTACCTTTTGCATATAGTCCGAACCATTCTTAACTTAATCACCTCTTTATTGGCTTTGGGTTTGGTTTTAATTTGTTGTAATTTGTTGTATTTAGTTAGTTTTGGTGTGTTGATATCACTCCTTTGAAGGACCGAACCACTCTCAACTTGGTGGCCTCCTTACTAGTTTTTGGCTTTGTTTATTTTGCTTTGTTTTTACACTTGGTTTATTTTTCGTTAAATGGACGTGAATACAATTTCTTTGCAACTTTGTTTAGATTTATTGTGATACACTAGTGTGTGCCTCGGCACGTACGTCAGTATACACGTTCTCATTGTCCGAACTTTGGCCGTCCAATGAGAGACGATGCCGACAATACTAACAATGGTTATAACAATATTTTCGTACTTACGCGTCCTCCCACGCCATCCCTGTTACGCCCCCAGGCTCCAAACCATAAAAGGTACGCAGTTCGTATTGCAGTGCACCCATTCGTCCAATTTCATAGTTGGAAGCCTTCCCGTTATCTCGGAATCGATGAATAATCACCCTATGGGATTTAACATGGGGATGAGCGGACTAGCTAGCTAGCTAGTTAGTAACACATTTTCAACGTTATTGAGGGACAGATTTTACATTGAAAGCAGCATAACTGGCATTCAAACACGAGTTAATTTTTGTCAGGTGGGTCATTGCTCTTGATTTCAACACAATTTAAGCTTTTGTACCGCATTATTATTTTTCCCCAAGTACCCGAAATGTGCCCAACTATGCTTTAAGGTATAAGACAATGACGCAATGGCGTCGCGCTACAATGGTTCACAACCTCGACAATTGAATTGATGTGATGTTTGTTGCCTAACTTGGCGCGACACACTAGCGTGTGTCTAGATAATTAAAGTCTGCTGTTCATCTAGACACACGCTACTGTGTCGTCGCCAAGTAACAGTATATCATCCCATTGTAGACTTCCGATTGTTAAAAAATTGATTGTTAATGATAAAAAGGCGGCTTACTAGCAGACATGTATCTGTTAACTGTAAGCAACTGAAAGCATATTTTGGCATGTTGAGGATAAATCCCAATGCGACAGAAATGTTTCAAATTGAGGAAAATGTAAGGGGAAGGGTCAGAGATTAAGAAAAACCAAAATTTAAAGGATGAGTGTCCACCAATCATAGAGAAAAAGATGCGTCAATATGTAAGGAAATAATTAATGGCTTAATTAATATTCATAACAGAAACAATACAACTAATTAATTATATGCATATTTGCATAATATCATACATTTATTAAATGCATGAGCCGAATATTTATTCGGATAGATCAAAACGACTCCAGATAGTAAATATAATTGGGAGTCCTCTTCAAAGACGACCAAGAGGCGGCAAGATCATTTGTAACTGAACAAGTGTAATTTACACCTATTGTTAGAGTTTAAAGGATGGCATTACCAGTTGACAATATTTACGACAGTTTCCTAGAACCTAAATGACTTTCTAGAAGCAGATTTAATTACGATAAATCCCTTCATCGAATAACAACAAATCCCTCCCACACGGGATAGTTAATTATGGCGGCATATAACTTCAAAGCACCGCATACGGGGAACAATTAATGAACCCGAAAGCAACGATGAAATGATTGACAAGCGTAGAGGTCCCATTTGGCGATAAGGGCCCAGGCTGTCAGAATGTTACTATATTTAGTATTTAAAAAATAAATCAATACTACAATGAATCGATCATGGCCGATAATGCCACAGTATTTAAACTGAACCTCGGAATGCATGATATGATATCAGTCGATCATCAGCCGCTCAACAGTTGTTTAACTAGTGCACGCCAGTCAAATTCCGGAGGTCCCGATTCGAAGTACGCCCTTAATTCCTTCCTCCATGGTACGCCAGGCCAAGAGCCGTGCCGCAGTTGGTGACGGGGCTTCGCCGTCGAGCTAAAGCCGAATGCCGATAGCCTCACTCAAGCTTCTATTATAGAGCTAAGTATTCTGATTCAATAGCAATAGCTATAATTGTTCAGCTTAACTATTTACAAGACGTACGCTACTAAATTAACCCGAGATTTCCTAATTTAATTTAGAGAATATAATAATAATTAGGTTTTCCGCTCGATTTAATCCGTAATGCCATTCGTTCGACTCATTGCCGAATAATTGTACTCGATACATCAAATCATAACAATCTGTCATTGATTTAATTGCCGTATTGTGGGGTCAATATTGTGTATGCCAAAGTGTTGATTAAAGGCCCAGTATTAGACGAATTATTATTTAGCCTACCTATTTTATACATAATTAGTGTTTTATACAATTGATTGCCCTTATGCCATTCTAGATAATATTGTTTATTCTGGTCAAATGGTCACTGGAATAGAACATTACAATGGTATCATAAGTGCGATTCAATTCCCTCTATTTCCCTGGAAAGAAAAAATAATACTAATAATTTTAAGAGCATTCAGTTGTATTTCATAGGAAGTACTGCCATTTTCCATACTACACAGTCTTTAAAAAGCTGAAATTTTAGCGTTAAAATTCGGTTCTGATTTTTCCTAGTCAACAACAATAGTTGGTTTGTTTGTAAACAGAATTTTAACACTCAAAAGTATGGTAAAATTTGGTAGCTTATTTATGAAGAGTAGTGCTAGTTGAACTTTGTTGGAAAATTACATTGTTGATTTTGTTGATATCTTGCGATTGTTTATGAAAATAGTTGGTTGACATGTTCACTCCTATGAAATATGCTCAAGTGTATTACCTTGTGTGCATTTAAAGAGTATTTGCTTTAAATTTTCCACAACAAGAGGAAAATTCAGTTATTTGGATAACACTTATAGGCCTAAATTGAGTTTAGTGCATCTTGTTTATTAGTCACTACAGTGCTAATTCTCTGTGAAACTGGTCGTGAAAATTATTGCCGACTTCAGATGATAAAATTTGGGGAAAGTTTATTATTTTCCATTTTAAAAGAAAAATTCATCATTTTGGTGTAAATTTTTAGAAAATTGTAGAAAATTTTCAAAGTGCTTAAAACTTAAGACTTGTGCTACAAATTAAGTTTAGAATATACCTTAAGTAAAATAATTGCTTAAAATCTAGTTAAATAATGCCTAGAACTAGTAGTAATCGTGCTAGAGGCACAGTTCAAGTCTCTTCGAGAGGCAGACAAATTAGAAAACCCGTAAATCGCCAAGATTTTGTGGAATTCACAGATGCTTCAGTTAGCACGAATAATTTAGACATTACTAATACTACTCAAAATGAATCGGATACAGAATCAGAGTATTCTGATACCATCGACAAGATCGATGACGCATTAAATTTGCCTCCTCCTAAGCGAGTTCAATCTTGCTCAGCTAATCGCTCTACTCAAAATAAGGGTACCGCTAGAGATCGTGTTAGATCTAGATCTCCACATACTAAACGTACATCACATACAACTCAGGCACCCTTAAATTCCCAAGTACCACTTAGTACTCAAGTACAACTAAATAATCAAGTGCCACCTAATAATCAGGAGCACATCAACCAAAATGCGTCATTAAGCCATAGCTTGCCACTAAATCAAAATGTGCCACCAAATCAAACTATGCCACTAACCCAAACCGTGCCGTTAAATTTAGTAACGCCACAGCATAATCGCATAACGCCAACTATGCCTAACTTGCAAATGCAAACAAGCGCTCAAACACCACTTAATATTTAAGTGCCAACAAATTCGCAAATACCGAATCATTCCCATGTTCCCATTACCCCAAATGTAGTAATAAATCCCCAAATTTCAAATGGAAATCAAACACCGCTAACCTTAACTCCAAATCATAGTAGCGGACAACAGGGTAATTTGATGGATGAATCTCACCTTCAAAAGATTTTGGATCATACTTTAGCAGTATGCTTACAACAAATATCGATAATCTTAAGGTAGTAAATGATAATCATTTAGAAGTGCTGAAAACTATTACCGAATCAAATCTAAACAGGGATTCACAAAATAAGTCTAGACTTTGGGAAGAATTACATTCAGCCAAGAAAGCTATATTACCTTTTGCAGGGGAAGACTCATTAGACATTTTCGCTTTCGCGTTAATGGTCGAAAATTCGCGCACATTAGATCCTTCACTACAAGATTCAGAACTAGTTTCGGTTGCATGTAGTAAATGTACAGGCCCAGTTGCAATTTATTTAACCATGAATCCGCATATAGACACTTCCCGAAATTGGGACAGCTTTAAAGAAATTTTAATCGATAGATTTGGTTGCGGAGGTGAAATCGTCCCCCCAACTTCGTTTGACATGACGCAACTCAAAAAGGGAGAAACTATCGAACTTTTCGCTGCCAGGCTAGAGAAAATGGATTCACAACTTTGCCGAGTTAAACCTTCAGACTCAGAAGTACAGCGAGCTTTTAAACATTTAGCTAAGGACGACGGAATGCGTTCAGTATTTTTACACGCTCTGCCACGGGAAATCGAATCTCACGTGACACCACAAATGCATACTACGTTTAGGAATACGTATAATTCAGCCACCTACAAACGTTCAGTTTTAGCTGGATTCCAAGGGGATGAAAATGATCGTAACTTAGATAAATCGGGCACTAAACAAATTTCAAATACGGAATTTAACGACTTAGCTTTTGGCACAATGCTAGATAAAATGAATTCCTTAGAGAAAGGTATGACTAAGCTTAGTAACGCTAAAGCTAAAAATGTTGAAGCTTAAGTTAGCGCCGTAAACACAAATGTAAACCAAGTCAAAACGTGCTACCGTTGTTTAGCTCCAGGCCACATAAAACGAGAATGTCGTATTAAAGACGAAAATCTACAACAAGTCCGACAACGTTGGGACAAGGTTAAACAGGAAGGAGTATTTCCAACAAATAAATCTAACAACAAAAACGGTCACGGAGGAAACCGATACAGGAGAAATAACAGAGGTAAAAGCGGAAATTATTTTTCTGGTTTGGATAATAGGGATTCTATCCAGTGCAACAAGAAAAATAATCCTTACTCTTTTAAAGTTTACACTAGCAATAAGAGTAACAATGGTTACAATAACGGGCAACAAAATCAAAACAATGGTAATAATTACGGTAAGAACCAAAACCAAAATCAGCAACGGCAAAATAACAACAGCTAAAACCGTGTTCCACAACACGCTACAGACATAAACGAGGGCAATGACTCATGTCAAAATGGTTGCAATTCAAAAAACGAGTTAGTAGTCTGAATGTGAACAGGGCTTCAGAATTAAACTTAAATCAGTCAGAACAGAGCAATAATGACAATCAAAACCCACATGTCAGCTCAGTTCAAGCTCAAACTCCTGTTAATCAAACTAAAGAAGGAAATAATACTGATTCTTTAAACGTAAAATGTGTTCCATTATTTTCCGATGAAGACGCAAATAAACTAATGCTAATTTGTATTCAAACGTTGAATGGCACCAGCAAAATCTTGCTTTGTCAGATTGCACGTTAGCTTTACCACGCTTAGCGTCCTATTTCGGTAAAATTCCATCAAAATATGTTGCGAGGTCTATAGACAGTAATAAAAATCTCGTAAACGAATTTACAAATGCTTTGAACACAGTTAACGATAAATACGATATAACTTGTGACTCAGTAATAGTAACTCTATTCGAAGATGGTTTAGATTCGACAAATTTTCATTCAGAATTAAACCCAGTCGATACTAAAAAACCTTCGAAAATGCCTTCGGGCACTTCTATTGGTATTTCACCAACAACGCAAAAAGATTGGAAAATTATAATTCCAACAGTTGTAGGAACGTTCGAACCTACAATTTGTTTAACGTTTTGGGACAGCAAAAATGTTGCTGACCCAAATGCGTCACCAGCGAAACACCCATCGTTGGGAGAACGAGAAAACTTACTTACGAGCATTTCTGCTCTACCGGGCAACAGATGGTACAAGCAGCACCATCTATCGTCCGAAGTTGATACTAGCCGTGAGTCAGCGCAGCAAGGAGAAGCATCGCTCGACTCGGAGCAAACAGCGCCTAACGCTGATAACGTTCAAGTGAACAGTTTTAAATAAAACTAAGGTTAAATATTGACGTCCACACTTAGTGTTTGACGTTGGTAATAGGCCAGAAATATTTTTATTAGACACAGGTTCTTCACTTTCTTCAATTACGAACACAGCAGCACAGCCCATGCTTAAGAATTTTAGCGTTAAATGACATTTAATTCCAATGACCACACCAGTCAACTTGGTTGGGGTCGGAAATCGTCAGATTAAAACCGATAGGAAAATAGTAACAACTGTAGAAAAGTGTGAATTTTCTAGAAATCAAGAATTTATTATCGTTTCTGATGGTTCATTTGGTAACATTTCAGTGCTATTGGGATACGATTTCATGTCAAATAAATCAGATTCGTTAGCATTAAATTGCCCAGATAACATCTTAACTATAGGTGATTTAAAATTTCAAATGTCGTCAACTCCAGAATTAGCTCATGTTGCTTATAACCAAAATAAGGAAATAATAAACAGGGAATTTTATAAACCCAATCACATTTATGTAGCATCACTTCACGTAGCTACAGATGTAGAAACCGACGATAACCCTAAATCTACATGGAATTGTACACCTAAACAACATTTAATAGATATCACTGTATCCTTGTTACGAGACGAAATAATTCCATCAAATTGCAAGAGTAGAATAACCAGAAATTTAAATTTCCCGTATACAGACAGGAGTATTCCAACCTGAAAACGGCGAATTTCCTGTACTTCTTGCTCACAGTCTTGTTAACACAACTCCCACAGGTATTATTCCAGTCATGTGCATAAATCTTAATGGATTTGATGTAGAACTAAAAGCGGGTACTATCCTAGGCACGTACACGACAGCTATTATCGAGTACGAGGATAACGCTTCCTTAGTTTCGCTAAATTCAAATTTGCCCACCTCAAGTCCCATTGAGAAATTTCACATATCAAGCCCCATCGAGATTTCCCAAAAACCAATCCAAACCGAGTGAAAGCTCATCGGAGGTGCCAGTTAGTAGCGTAACTGACACTCCCAAGCCAAAATCTAAGGCGGAACTCGATGCGGAATGGGAAATTTTAAAACATAGCTTCACGTTTCCGGATTTAAACAAGGAGGAAACGAGGGAATTTCTAGATATGCTTAGAAATCACCAAGATTCATTTTCTAAAAACGATTTCGATCTAGGATGCTACGAGGGATACGAAGTTCCTATAGATACTGGCGAATCACAACCAGTAAGTTCTAAAATGTACCGAGTTTCATTTCACCAACGTGAATTATTGGATAAATACATTGACGAAATGCAGAGAGTAGGAATAATCCAAGAAGGAAAATCAGGATGGTTATCTCCTTGTCTAATGATAAAGGGAAGGCCAACTGGATATCGCATAGTCGTAGCTTTACGCGGCTTGAATTCTGTCGTGGAAAGTGTAAGTGTTCCAATATCCACCATGACAGAAAGCATGGCTCACCTTAGCGGAGCAAGTATTTTACACGCTTAGACTTTAAGTTTGGATTTTATCAACTTAAATTAGCCGAATCTGCTAAACCTAAGACGTGCTTCTCTGCTAACTCTAAAACCTATTTTTTTAACAGGCTCCCAATGGGCCTTAAAACAGCGCTTGCGCACTTCCAATTTTGTGCACAACAAATATTTCCAGACGTGCTAGGAGCCTATTGTACCGTCTATCTTGACGATTGTCTCCTGAGTAGTCCAGATCTTAAAACCTACATCAGTCATGTGAATCGAGCACTAGAACTAGTCGCTCGTTCCGGACTAAAACTCAGCATTGAAAAGTGCGAATTTGCACGTAAAAAGGTTAAATTCTTAGGCTTTGTGTTAGACAAAAACGGGATACAACCCGATAGCGATAAAACAAGGGCTATGCAACATTACCCTACGCCTAAGACACCTAAACAAGTCCGTTCATTTTTAGGTATGGTAAATTTCTATAGGCGACACATTCCTTCATTCGCCGAAATGTCACAGATTTTGTCCAGACTAACACGGAAAAACTGTCAATTTCTATGGGGCGAAGATGAAGAAAGAGCATTTCAAGAACTTAAGTGAACTATGATAAAAGCTGCAACGCTTAAACATCCAGATGTTTCTAAACCCTTTTTCTTGGAAACTGACGCTAGTGGAGTAGCGATCGGTGGCTGTTTAAGTCAGTATCACGGAGGTATAAACTATCCCTTAGCCTACACTTCCCGAACCCTCACTGAGGCAGAACGGAAGGAAACAACTACTACAAGGGAAATTCTAGCGATTATACATTGTATAGATTCATTTCGTTGCTATTTACTTGGTAAGATGTTTTTCTTAATGACGGACCATTTAGCAATTTGCTATATTTATTGTGCTTCCACCCTCCCCCAAATTAGAAAGACTCTTACTTCAACTCAGGGAATATGAATTCATCTTACGTCACAAGTCGGGCCAACTTCTAGCGGTTTCCGACACGCTATCTCGTATAGGGATACCAGTCGCTGTGTTGGGCAGTCAATTTCCTGACTGGATGCGACAACACCTAGCGGCAGAGCAACGAAACGATCCATTCTTAGGGCAAATCATTAAACGACTTAAAAATTAGTCATCAGAAGAACTGATTGACGCTTCTAACAAGCGAAACATCTTTTATAAAGATTATGACGGAATTCTATACAGAATTCGATTATTGGACATAAAAGATAAAAGATTGTAGCGCTGCCAGGGCGGCTGAAGCAAAAAGTTCGGCGTGAGATGCTGCTCTGGTCCCAATTCGTAATAGCCTATCTTCTGTTTCATATTGTTTCAGTGGAATCACAATGACGCTAGGCTTGGGGAGGCACGAGTCGTAATCCATCTTTACTGTATCCGACAGGTACTCGGTTTCGTTAAAAGTCGCGTAGTTCCTGGATTTTGGGGGGTCTACATGGTGGTTTCCAAAAGCTGTTCCGAAGAAAAAGTCTAATTTCCCTGCGTCGTGATGTGGGAGTTCCTTCCCTACCACAATTGGATTTCCTCCGTCCCGTAACTGGCCTGCGGTGTCGAGGAGGGACCTGTGCAGCATGGCAGATTGAGGAAGTAGAACGTATTCTTGCGCCACGTCTTCCATTTTTGAGAACTGTGCCCCTGGTGGTTCGCCTGGATTTTCCGGCGATTTGTCTGGGCGTTGACGAAAGTAAGATGCCGGTAAATAGTGCCTTGCTCTTGCGACCCTTGCTTCGAAAATCTTCCGTTTGGAAGTTTCGGCCGCGCCGTCGTTTTTCCCTGAAGACGAGTTAGATCCATGACTTCTGGAGCGCTTCTTTGCGTGGTGTGGTGACAGTGACCTCCTTGAATCCTTGTTTCTGCGTTCAGGCTGAAATGGGCTTCGTGACCTTTTCTGGCTGTTCCTTTCACTACCATTACCGGATGAATGGCGACTGGCGATCGGCGACTGGCGACTGAGTGCCGACTGTGGTGGCGTTTCTCCGAAAGTCGTCCGTAGCGATAATCCGACGTCTTTGGCTAGTAAAATATCCTTCCGATTGGAGGCTGGAGTGCAAAGATGATAGTTGGCAAGAATGTTCATCCCGTTGAGGGTCGGGTAGGCTTTGGTGTGCCCCCCGCTCGTCCCCTTTGAGAATACCCGACTGAGTCGTCGATGGCGGCTGCTGGCCTCCGATGGTAACCACAATCCCGTCCGGGTCGTTGTTAAAAAAATTCATTGCAGGAAACGAAGCATCATTACAAGGAAATTCGATTCCTGGAGAAAAGACCTGATTCCCAAACTGTGATAGGCTTGCTTCAAGATCCGCTACGACGGGAACGGTGAAGTTGATGTTGTCCTCGCGGCCGTGCTCCTGCGCGGCACCGA
>JAHWFP010161022.1:0-23948 GCA_023313725.1 Lithobius niger | reverse complement strand
AAGCACAATAATAAACGTTAACAGATGATTTAAAACAATAACATAGATATGCATGAGGACTAACGTATACGCGTATATAGCGGTAAATTTTTTGATTGTATAGTATAGTAACTTGAAATCCTCTAAAATTAAAAAAGATGGGCAATGGTAAAGTTAGCGGCCTATGAAGCAATCAATTTGAATTAAAATGACATAATTTAAGTAACTGTAATTGTTCATAGTTATATAATTAAAAAAAACACTACGTATTTTACGTGGTTGCCCAATTATAACCTAATTTTTAAAAAATGGGTAATTATAGGTAGTTTATCTGAACCACGCTAAATCACTCAATTTTTTTACTAACCGACGCAGATTATCATCCTCTTCCCATTTCACGTTAAAAACCGGGGGTGTCTTAGGTACTGAAAAATATTTAAAAATGCGTAGAACGAGAAACGGGATGTGTTAAAGCGCCGGCCATCTTATTGGATACAGAGAAGTAAGAAAACCTGATTTACATCGCAATGAAAGGAGACGGAAATTATTTTTCTTCTGCAGAACCAAAACAAAAACATAACCTAACCTACCTAACCTAACCACAATAACACAACAAAATCATAACCTAACAATTATAACAACAAAACCACAAGAAACTGATTTTTAAAAAAGCAGGTAGCATAGTTTGCAACATTCCTGTCTGTTTTCTCGAAATCAGCTTTCCCAGCTACTCTGCATCCTGAAGACAAGGCCGCAGATTTAACACAGCCGGGACTAACGTTTTCGTCTTTACAAAACGTGTTTGGAGAACTTCAAACACTTTCCCCGGGACATTACAGTATGAAATGGGTCGAAGATGACAATCTGCAAAATTTAGTGATTTGCCGTGGTTCGGCTAAACTACAAAATAATCAAAAAATGAAATCTACAGGTTTGGAACCTGAACTACTGGCGCACACCGCTTTAACAAATAAAACATTATAAATTTGTGAATTTTTTCGCAATTAAACTGCAGAAGCAAGATCAATTTTAAGCGAACTTGAATTTCTAACGCCATCATTTTGTCACGAACTTAACGCACCGTGATAGGGCCCGGCTAAAATACAACACGCCATTCTGACCATTGCGAAAGGCGACAATACCCACTTGCATTTTTCAATACGAAACATTGAAAAATAAAAACATTTGAGTATAATTACCCCAAGATCATTTCTGGATACATTGATAGTTTTGTACGATAAATTTTTAAAGTAAAATTCGACTCTTACACGGAAATACGTACCGATTTCTAGGTTGAATTTTTCGGCCATTGTGGTAAGAACGCATTATTTTCTTCTTGATGAAACGATGCGATGACATCATCAGCATTACGATCTTGCAACAATCACGTAGTGACTTAGGGACCCTATCTACTTCTATGCTTGCGACTATTGTTATTCGTAGCCATTATTCATTCATTACGTAATTGATACAGATCAGTCGTTACTTATGTGGATACGCTAGCGTAAGTTTCTTTTAATTTTGTCGCTTCCACGATTTCTGCAACACGAATTTTCGACTTACAACAGCGATGAAATTTTATCGAAGTTTCGTGAAATTTACTCTATCGAATTAGCTAGTTTGGGTAAATTCATCCAATAAATTGGAATTATGTTAACGGAAAGTGTTTTCCAGTCAAACAGTTTGAAAACAGGAACCATGCAACGTAAACGACCGTGGTCTACAGCTTGTGACGCATTGAACTTGGCGTGGTGGCTCAAAAGTGATGACTACTGAGATCTTTTACAATCTTTATTCTGTGCGCGGCTTTAATGTTAGTAGGGTTGGAGCGTCCAAGGGTGCCTTCGAAAACTAACCTGATTGGTTAAGCAAAGGTAACTCTCGTTGCTTCTACACGTCACGATTTAGTATCATTTTTAACCCCAAATCGTCACTAGAACGATTCGTCATCGTATCGACTCTCATTCACGCGACAACAATAAACTACAAGACAATATTATTTTGAACAGCAAGCAGGTGTTTATTTACGTACTTACTGTTAAAATACTTTGAAGATTTAATCACTAATTTCTAAAGCTTATTGATAGAATTATAACACGGAACCTTCTTCCACCCTACGCCGAACGCAACATAAACTCGTCCACCAGACACATCGAATTAATGCAATAAATACAAGGCGCCCCCCGGGGGGGGGGGGGGGGGGGGGGACTGGGGAATAGTCGATTCGTTTGTAGTGTTAGTCCCATGTCCCCCTAGTTACCCTCAGGAACCAAGCTTGGCTAGCAAGGTTTGTTCGGTTGTTCAGGTTATTGCCTGAATCTTAGTTTGAATGCCATTTGTACAGGCAATCGTCTAAGATTACGCTAGATCAGGGAATTATGACGCGAAATTCGCACGACCTACGCAATTAGTACATGCAACAGCAGTGTCTTTCTTTGCAACCGGAGTTACTACGGTCAGTTTTCAAAGGCACCCCAAGAATGCGGGGTGTGTTATTCTCTAAGAAAGCACACCTCTGCATCTTTACTTTCCTACCACAAGGGCAACGTGCAAGCTTCCATGCTCAGCCGCTACGCTTATTGGCTCAATAAACAGTACACAGGGTGTCACAAAAGTCATGGTCGTAACTTACATGGTATGCAGTACTCATCCAGACGAACAAAAAAGTCCATATAAACATAGGTCCGAATCGACCGGTTTCCAAGATCCAGTGAACTTTGTCCCACAAAAACACACGCATTTTCAGCCAACATTCAGGGGCAGCGAGCTAAATTAAGAAACATACAAAACAATGTCTCTTAAAGACAAGTGAAAAAATCCCCACTTCATGAGCTGTGCCCAGACATTCCTATGTGTTGAGCACAAGTACATCTCACAATTACAGTGTCTGGTTATGTGTTCGTACGTATTGCCAGAGCACAATGGCTCTTAACCATACCAATCAAGAGATGGCCGACAGGCATTTCATGTATGGCCGGGCCAATGGAAACGCAGCGTAAGCTGCACGGTTGTACGCTGAGACCTATCCAAACAGAAGGCATCCAGACCGTAGTATGTTTGCAAGGATCCACTCACGTCTGTGTGAGCGTGGCTCATTCGAGGTCGCTCCACGAGAGGGAAGACCAAAAACGGTCCGAACTACTGAACTGGAAGAGCGAGTGCTACTGAGAGTTGACGAGGACCCGGGAACGAGCACACGGCGGTTTGCCGCAGCAGAAAATGCAAACAATGATGTTGTCTGGAGAATCCTCCATGAACAATTGCTGCGTCCTTATCACCTGCAGAGAGTGCAAGCCCTAGACGAAAACGACTATCCGGCACGGGCTGAATTCTGCCAGTGGCTGCATCAGCAATGCACTGCTAACCCTCTCTTCCTGCATAATGTGTTATTTACTGATGAAGCTGGATTTACCCGTGATGGAATTGTCAACTTCCATAACACCCATGTTTGGGCTGATGGAAATCCCCACGCGATCCTGCAATAACGGCATCAGCGTCGGTTCTCATCAATGTGTGGGCTGGTGTCGTAGGGGATGTTCTCATAGGGCCGCATGTTTTACCCAACAGGCTTGCTGGGGATTCATACCTCACCTTCCTGCGAGATGACCTACCTGGCCTACTCGAAAATGTTCCACTCATGACACGTCAGTTGATGTAGCTCATGCACGATGGTGCACCAGCACACTTCCAGCTTGCTGTCAGGCAACACCTCAATGAACCGTTTGGAGAGATATAGATTGGCCGAGGCTTACCACGTCCATGGCCTCTCCGATCACCAGACCTGAACCCATTGGACTTTTGCATCTGCGGCTACGTGAACGGACTCGTGTATTCAAGAAACATTGAAACCGAGGCACAACTGCGGCAACAAGTTGAAGCTGCATTTCAGCAAGTTAGGCAAAACCAAGGACTATGCGAGAGAATCAGTGCATCACTTAGCAGAAGAGCGGAGGCATGCATCCAGGCAAATGGCGGCCACTTTGAACATCTGTTGTGATGTCGTGGAGAATCGCCCTGCATCTTTTCAGGATTCAACCAATACCTCCTTACGTTCCCATAATTTTGTTTCCAGCGAGTTTTCGTTTTGTAGGTTTCTCAGGAAAAGAAACTAGTGACTTATCACGAATGGATCATGGTTGCATATGTCCTCAGACCACTGACTTCACACACAGGGGCCAGTTACTTGATCCGAGAGCAGGCGGCGGGAGCAGCAGCGAGCAAGCGAGTTGGTGGTGGTGGTCTCTCGCTCCGCTCGTGCCGCACGCTTCTCGGGTCAAGTTGTTGGCCTCTGTGACTTCACACAACTAAATTCGTCTCTTGCGGGGCACGTACTCAGCATTTCGCATTGCTGAGACATTACTTATTTTTAAGCCTCCAGCGGGTGCCAGCATGGTGTGGCACGCTGAATGTAGTAGAGTGAATCCCAAAAGAGCGCAGTGTCTTGTTGTCTGAACTGGCTTTCTTACAAAATACTAAGAAAACGCTTCTACCGCTTTGAGGTAAAGGGGGTAAACACCACCGCTTATTTCCAGGCTGGGGATATTTCACTTGTCTTTACGAGACATTGTTTTGTACGTTTCTGAATTTAGCTCGCTACCCCTGAATGTTGGCTGAAAATGCGTGTGTTTTTGTGGGACAAAGGTCACTGGATCTTGGAAACCGGTCGATTCCGGACCTATGTTTATATGGACTTTTTTGTTCGTCTAGATGAATACTACATACCATGTAAGTTATGACCATAACTTTTCTGACAGCCTGTATAAGGTAACTCCCCCCATTGTAACGGGCTGCCCAGTGCCCATGCTTCCACTCTCACCGTGTTTCCTCACCGTGTTTCCTCACTCGTAACTCCTTCCCGATGCTTCCAAGATGTCAGAATGACGCAACATTTTAGTGGCGACGAGGATTAAGAAAGAAGGATTTAGTCATTTAACCCTTAATTTGGCACTAACAACTAATAGCGATCTTTTTTTAAAGTCCCATTGGACTTTGGTCAGTCACGCGATTCGAACCGTCGTTCTGTTGGTTAGGAGACGAGGAGGCTAACCACTAGGCTGTTGTTGCCCGCTTTGCTCAGGGTCCCCGGGGACCTTTCGCAAAGCTGGCGACGCGTGTTGGGACTTAGTTTTTTGCCTGTTTGCAGTACGTATCCCGTAGGATACAACGCCAGATTAAGGGTTAGCGTCATTGTTTTCGTCACTAAAAACAATACTAATACTACTACTAATACTACTTATATGACTTAATCAAAATTTAATTAATTCAAGCAGGAAAAAAATGTCCTCTAATTCCCTTAAACCAACTATTTTAATAACAAAGTTAAACAGTTTTTTTTAAATTTGGAGATAGCCTTCTTGCAAAATTATTTTCAAATCAATTTAACGCTGTAAATTACTCGTTAACCAGTTAACCAGCATATCTGCGAAAACATATGATAATTTTCGAATTCAAAGCGCTCTTGTGAGCCCTCTAATAGCCCGAAATGGACGTGCTTAGTATATTTTGAAAGGTGGGGAATATATTCCTTCCAACAATCCTAACAAAAATTGTTTAACTTAGCTACTACGTCCGTTTAAAGGTGTTGCTGTCATGGTGTAGCAGCAATTTTTCCATTTTGAAAGTGTCATTGTAATGCTCATAGTTGTATCTGTATCTAAGATAAATAGTTTTGGTTAAGATTGATGGAAAGAACAGATCCCCCACCTTTCAGAAAATCCTAAGCATGTCCAATTGGGCTATTAGAGGGTTCGCAAGAGCACTTTAAATTCGAAAATCACCATATGCTTTCGTCGCTACACCCTAACGTCTTCACTTTTAAATTTGCATGGCACGGTACCTACCTAAGTCAAAAAAATTTCGGTTAAGATTAGGACTAAATTAAAAAATTTAAATTGCGCTTCTGTTAGGCCTATTTTTGTCGCTGTAACTTGATTTACGACCCTCTAATACGCGAAAAAAACCTGCAAAAATAACGTCAAAGTTTTTTTTGACCCTCATGACGTTTGTTAATGACGTCATAGATGGTTCATGCAAAGATTATTATGCCTGAACCAACTTTGACCTTACAAGTAAACTCTGCCTGATAAAACTATGACTTCATGTTTTGCATCAGTAGAAAGTAACAGAAACACACACGACATATAATAATACACTATATTTATTTCTAAATCAGTATAGAGCAGCGTCAAGTGACGTCATATTGGCTACGAGACACCATTTGGGGGTAATAGCTACAAGGTGCACTAGATTAAAATGTAACGGAAAAAACGGCACTTCTAGCCAAGACAGTGCTTTGAGAGCGGATTGCTTAGGCTTAAAAGAGCGTTTATTTCTCCAACAACAAAAATCGCGCGTTATAGGCTTAAGAAATCCATCTAATAGCATTGGCTTCAATAAGCCGATCCTCCTTTCTCCCTCCAGTGCTCCTTGCAGCTAACCCAGTTACTGGCTCCACCATACAGTTATACGCAATAATGCTACGTCGTGTCACTGCCCTATAGGAAATCCAAGTTCACTTTGTTTTGGAGTCAGCCACTTTTGACACGTGTCATGAACTTTTGAGATTGCAGCTCAAAGTACGATTGATGTTAATGAAATGCAGCGTGCTGAGGAAGGTGATGGACGAACTATATGAGCAATAATTGCAATTATTTTGCGTCGCAATAATCAGGACAACTCTTTGTTGATGTTCTTGGAATCAAAGAAATTACATGACGCATGGATCGACTCCAATGGAGTGAGTGAAGCGAACGATATGGCTAGTGCCCTATTCACAACCAAACCAGTGCAACGCGTCACAAGCAGTAAAACGTTTCCATATCAGTTTTCAAACTGATTTGATCAGTGTGACTGGAAAACAAATACTTCCCGTTAACATAACTTCAATTTGTTGGGAGAGATTACCCGAACAGCTAATTCGATAGAGTAAAATTCACGAAACTTCGATAAAATTCGGCGCTGTTATAAGCCAAAAGTTCGTTTTGCAGAAATCGTGGAAGTGACAAACTAAAAGCCTGGCCGGATCTTGGATGAAAAATAGCACACTAGAGTGGAGTGGGCAATATGGCCGCCGAAAACCCCACTTAAGCGATTGATTTGTTCGTTGCCGCTTTCTGTCAACCAAAGGCGAAACCGACCGTACGAATGTGCCGCTTTTTTTTTTGCAAGCGCAGAGAAATAGCTTAAATACTTTTATAGATAATAACTTGCCACGAAAATCTACGTAAAAATTAAAATTATTATTTTGAAAACCGTCACTAGCTGCCAATAGAGCAGAGCAGAGACATTTGCCGCCATATTGGCACCAAATTGGCACCAGTATGGGTTTTGGAGGGCATAACTACAAGGTGCACTGCATAAAAATGGAGGGAAAAACGACGGAAGAGCGGATTTCTTAGGCTTAAAATAACGTTGTTTTCTCCAACAACAAAAATCGCGTGTTTTAGGTCTAAGAAATCACTGTTAACAGCATCGGCTTCAGTATGATGCCCTTCTGTTTCTCTCTGCAGTGCCCCTTGCAGCTAACCCATTAAGGCTCCAGCATAGAATTATACACAATAATACTACATCGTGTCACTGCTCTATAGATGTCGCGTCTCTCCGTACAAAGATGCTTTCTCGAAGAACGGACCGCGAAGAAATAAACCAGTCGTGGCGGCCATTTTGTCTACCCGTCTAATGTCGTTGTAGGTCGTGCCACATAGTTTACTGGTCATACTAAAAGAAACCACGCTAGTGTATCCAGATAGGTAACGACTGATCCTTATCCATGACTAAATGAATGAATAATGGCTACCATAACAATCGTCGCAAGGCATGACGCGACTGTTGCAAGATACAGGTGATGACGTCATCCCACCGCTTCATTGAGAAGAAATGTGCTCTCATTACGTTTGTCTCAGGCATGGCCGAAAACTTCAACCAAGAAATCGGTACGTATTTCCGTGTAATGGTCGAATCTTAGTTTTAAAATTTAATGTACACTACCATCGATGTATCAAGAAATGATCTTGGGAGCAATTACATTCAAATGTCTTAATTTTTTATGTAACGTATTGAAAAATGCAAGTGGATTTCGGCACCTTTGGTAATAGTCAAAATGGCGTGTTGGATTTTGGCAACATAAAACATAACGCACTCTATATCAAGGTGAGTTAAGTTCGTCAAAAAGTAACGGTTTTAAAAATTCAACTTAGCTTGAAATTGATCTTGTTTTTTGGCATTTAAATTGCGGGAAAATTCCCAAAGTCATGATGCTTTATTTGTCAAAGAGTTGTGTGCCAGTAAGATTGTTTCTGAGCGACGAAATAGTTGACAACAGAGATCATAGTAACAATACTAGATTATGACAACATGCAGAACTACAACCATTCAACCATGAAGAGGCCGATACTAGGATCATTCTAGTAATGCCAGTAAACGTTGACACAAATCAATGACAGAGGTGTGGACACTGGTCTTGCTATCCTATGTCGTCCTCCTCCACCCCACATATCCCGTACCTGCCCCTTATAAGGGACGTCTACTAGATGGGCAAAAAGTAGGGCCTCAGGCGCACTGCGAGCATTGTGAGGGGCCCAGGGACCCCGAGTAAAACGAGCAAGCAAACCCAGTAGTCAGCGTCCTCGTCTTCAAACCAATTGAATACCGGTGCGATTCCCACGCCTACCCACAGTTAAACAAAAGTCCTTCAGAAAAGTTATGCAGTTCGTATCGTACTGCTGCCATTCGTCAAATTTCATAACTGGAAGCCATTTCGGTATCGGTGAATAACCATCCTATGAAAATTAACATGGGGATGAGAGGACTAGTAACACACTAGTAAACTAGTAAATGTAATTGAGGGTCAAATTTTGCATCGAAAGGCGCGTAGCTGACTTTCTTACACAAGTAAGTTTTTGTCAGGAGGGTTATTGCTCTCCATTTTGCCACAATTTAAGCATTTGCGCCGCAATTTTATTATTTTTCCCCATGTACCTGGAATGTGTCCAATTATGCTTCAGGATATGAGACGCTTACGCTATGGCGTCGCGCTACAATGGTTTACGACCCGACAATTGAATTGATGTGGTTATTGCCTAACTTGGCGCGACACGCTAGCGTGTATCTAGATACTAATGTGGTAGTAATTTCTTAGGTGTCCAGTTAACCCTTTCCACACCATAACATAATACGTAACATGATGCAAATTTTTTCGTTACAAGCTGAAAACCTTTTTTTGAATACTATTTTAAGCTGCTATCTTCGATTCTCATAAGACTTGAATATGAAATTATTTGAGGAAAAGTTAATCCTGAATGTAATTCGTATCCAGTTCGTTTGCAGTGTGATGTACGGTTTAATTACAATGCCGAAAACAGGTTTTTTTTTTTTTATGCTACTTCGGCTGCCAGTTTGGCTTTCATGTATCAAATGGTATAAAAACCATGCATAAAGGTCGTTCTGAAAAATACCATAGAACATTCCTTCCAATTATCGTTCGACTGATTCACGTATTCTTAAATATGAACTGGGCAGAAGAGTTTTTTTTTTTTTTTTTGGACGTCACTTTAGCCCGTCATTCTGTATTTTTTATTAATTACAAGTCGTGTAAGGCTTACGACAAAGAATATTCCTACCGATTTTTTTTTTTAATCAACGAACGCAATCCCAAATTATTCAGTTTAACGGGCCTAAATTAACTTTCGGCCTCATTTTGGGCCTCCCTAGGGCATCCAATCGCCCGGGCTTAAGATCAAAGTATATTCCTACCGATTTTTTTTTCGAATCCAAAAACCCAATCCTACATTCTTGAGTATAAGGGGCCTTAATTACATTTCAGCTTCGATTTTGGGCCTCCCATTATGGACATATGGCAACCAACCCCTCGGGATTAAGAACAAAGAATATTCCAACCGTATTTTTTTTCAATCAGTGAACGCAATCCCAAATTATTGAGTGTAATGGCCCTAAATTATCTTTTGGCCTCATTTTTGGAACCCTTGGGGCTATACCATCCAATCCCCGGGTTTAAAATCAAATTATACGATTATTTTTCGAATCAATGAATGCAATCCCAAATTATTGAGTATAACGGGTCTAAATTATCTTTCTCCCTCATTTTGGGCTTCCCGTTACGGAACTATGGCATCCAATCCACCGGGATCTGCTCAAATTTTTAGTCCGAAAATACTAGGATTGTTGCTGCCCCATGTAGCAGAAAATGCTTGACCAGTCTGTGACGAACATAATGAGCGCTCACAAATCTTCAGGGTAACTGTTTAACACAGTATTTCAGGTACTTTTCTTCTTTTTTTTTAAATACAGTACAAATTTTGCAGAGTAATGCACATTACATTTATTGCAAACACTGAGACACAATGCCTCAAATTGTTATTTTTTCGCACAGGATAGTATTATGGTAAAATTATATACTTTTATGTTCAATCCAGAAAATTGACTTTTCATTGGTTTCTTTATTTATCATTTGAAAGTCAATTTTCTGCCACTAATAAAATTTACACGCTTACTTTACGATACATAATACATTGGAAAACTAGCCAATAGCCACCACAGGCCAGAGCCACCTACAGTAAATGCCGGATCAGTTTGCCTCCCACAATGCTCCGCCAAACGGCGAATCAAATAACGACGCGGTAAGTTTGCCAAGTGGCGTCATCGGTTGACAGAATTTGGAACCCTCAGCGGTTAGTTTGAAATTTCGCCGCTTGGTGTAGAGATGGCAGCACCTAGCAAACTTGCGCTTCCTTCTATGTCAATGGTTGATTTTACTCGCCTAATTTGTCTTGATCTGATTCGGCCTTTACTGTAGGTGGCTCTGCACAGGCAAACATGGTAGACAACTTGCATTTGCAGCAGCAGTTCTGGAAATGACTTTTGAAATTAAACGATTGGCAATTTTGTTTGGAGCTCTGGCATCACTGTCATTAGTGTCGATAATAAGATGCACCCAACTTTGGTATTAGGGCAGCTTTGAAAAACGTCCTGGTATTTTTGTATCCAGTTGGAGGGCCGTTTAGGAGAATGAAAATTCTTATCTACTGTGTCCACTTCAGATTTGCTCCCATGAAAGCTTCTCGTCGTCATTTCATGGTGAATGTTTAGAATCATTGGTTTGGACAGAGCAGAAATAAACCACCAGCGTTTTCAATCTGCAGGAATGGAAAAAAAATCTGCGACGTACGGCACCCGTCACCGTCTTTCTGCTACTGGGTTGCTGCCTAAGGATTCTTGCTGCCTAAATCCCGAAATCTTCGGGATTGAAAATGGTCCAAATTCTTGTAAAAATGTGACATAAAGTAATTCTTAATTCGTGAATTTTAATGCTACACTAAGTAAAATTATAAAATCGCGCACAAAGTGGACAAAATCAGCAATTATCTCCCTTTCTTTTCCGTTTGTCTACACTCTGCCGACCAAGCACAACATATAATTTTTAGGCGGAGACAAGACTTTTTTTTAGCAGGCTACATATTAACTGGTAAGCCATAATTATTCAACGGCCCTTCATCACCACCAAAGAAAATAGACGAAATTAACACGTTGAATCAATTTTATTCTCACTCTGGCTTCTAAAAGAGAAGTAACCACACACACAAACACACAACAGACACGCACGCGCACTACGATGCACGTACGTGGACGAAGGACACGCACGACGGGCGCGTACAATGCACTCACACAACACAACGCATACAATACACCGTTCACACAACACAACGCACAAAACACAACGGACGCACGGACAAGCCAATTTATTTACCACCTTACTGCAGCTTCATTGCTATTTGTTTAAAACACGTGGTTCTTTAGCGCCCATTTTTACAGTTATCTGCAGAAACCATTGCCACTGTCTCCCCTGCCCACTGCTTGCCACGGCCCTAGCTAAAATTGGCGCTAATGACCAAGTTGTCGACGCGCCATTAAGCCTCAACCCCCCCCCCCCCCTAGCTAAATCTAACGTCAGGATATATTTCAGACGTTTGATCCTACTAAAGGTTATAAAATGAACATCCTACGCTAAACAAACGAGTGATAACGTCGACTGTGAGTTAACTGTGCGTAGGTATGTAGACGAGTAATATCAAAGTCTGGTGGTTAGGCTTTTTCCTGCTTTTGTATCTAGACACACGCTAGTGTGTCGCCGCCAAGTACCAGTAGATCATCCCATTGTAGACATCCGATTGTTAAAAATTGATTAATCATAAAAAGGCGGCTCACTAGCAGACATGTTTCTGTTAACTGTAAGCAATTGAGAGCATATGTTGGCATGTTGAGGATAAATCCCAATGCGACAGAAATGTTTCAAATTGTGGAAAATGTAAGGGGAAGGGTCAGAGATTAAGAAAAACTAAAATTTAAAGGATGAGTGTCCACCAATCATAGAGAAAAAGATGCGTCAATAACGTTGTTTTTATGTTACTGTCTAGCTAGCTGACTAGCTAATAAGATTTTTCCCATGTTAAATCCCATAGACTTCTTGCTCATGGCTAGCGCAAACTGAGAAGGCCTACGTACCTGAAGTTTTGCACACGGATGCATGGTGATCTGAGGATGGTCCTTTTGTTGGTTTGGGGGTTGTAGGGGTCAGGACAAATGCGTGGGAGGGTTTTGAAATTCGCCACTGGCGAATTTAAATTTCGTTTTTTTTTCCAAGTTACAACCAAAGATTTTAAGCAACAATGGCGTGAACAATCAAGACTGGTCCTTAGATTTATTGTAAAAGCCTGGACGAACTAAAAACTGAACTGTAACGAAGGACAAAATAAAGAAGCATTAACGTTGCCGTGGATTGCGTAAGAATAAAGGGATGCACGTTAGATGATGGTTACGCAACAATACGAGCATACACGATCCAATGGGTTTTTTGTTAATATCCCCCCCCCCAGAAAAAAATGCTTCGCGTTCTGCTGTTTTAATAACAGCGACCTTCGGGGCTTTCTGCATGACTAAATGTGAACGAAACCTTGGAAAAATAAGGGGAAGTTGCAGGGATAATCAAAACAACTGAAGGGGATGCGCTGATTGAGTGAGCAAAGCAAACGAAATCGGCGATTGTTAGTCAGTGGGTTCAAAAATGGGATTGAAGCATATTAACCAGACGGTGTAACCTTATGTACGTTCACAGTCCTATGAAAGTTGTGATATCCACCCAAAGCCAAAACTGGTAGAAAAACCCGCCAAGTTTGCAAAAACGGTCGGCCTTTGAAGGTAGTGATATCATTCCACCAGGGAAAGACCGCCAAGATTAATCCTATTAGCCAAGTTAATCGCACCGAATAATACTTTGGACGTTAAATGAAAACTTGAAGATTGCTACCCAGTAACAATCTTCTAGTTTTCATTTAACTTTCGAACTATTAGTATGTGCGATTAACTTGGCTAATAGGATTAACGTTGGCGGCCTTTCCCTGGTGGAATGATATCACTACCTTCAAAGGCCGACCTTTTTTTGGAAACTTGGCGGGTTTTTCTACCAGTTTAGGTTTTGGGTGGATATACATCTTACTGCGGCATATTTTCAGCAGCTTGTGGGTAGCCACCGGGTCGCAGTAACTGCAGTAGTCTATAGTGTGTGGAATCTCACGCAGATTTAAAAATAAATTCATAAAATTGCCATTGATTTAACTGAGGTAAATAGAAATGTTATTAATTTCAAATAACGAAAGAATTATAAATGATTAAGTCGTTTCTTTGATTACTTCACTTTTCAACTTTGAGTGGGCTTATTTTAAACAACATAGTTATCAAAAACAAACTTCCTCTGGTCACTCTTTGAAGTTACTGAAAGTCAGGAGAAAAAATTATGCAATTTCTTGATTTTTCCCAGGATACTGGGATTGGAAGAAACAAACAAAGATATCCCGGGATTACAAAAAATTCCCAGGATTGGATACCGTAAGGATGAACAATCAAACATACAAACAGAGAGTAGAGACCGACAGATAAAGGGACAGATACACAGACACAGATATACAAAAAGAAAATGGCAAATTCTCGAGTTAAAATAGCGTGACACTATTTTTAAATGATTTTTTTTTTTTTTTTTAGGTACATCATGCAACCACATAAGGAAATGAAAAAATTCCTAAGAACTGGTTTTCGGTGGCACCCATTACCTTTATTACTTCGTTCACGAAAAAAGCCAGTGCTGCTAATATTTGGCATGCTAGGAGTACTGATATTTCTCCAACACAAAGCAGAAGAAATTTATACGAATTCAAGTAGGAGTAGTTACCTCGCCTGGAAAGGAGTCGTGCTGCCACAGGAAAGAAACAATTTAGAATATTTACATCATCGTTTAGACAATGACGTGGACAAGTACACCTCTCAACTGATAGCTGGAGTTGAACCTGACGTAGCTCCAGTTAATAGGTACGATCTACCATACGTCATTGCAAATACAAAGAAATGCCTCGATTCCAATGGGTGTAGGAAACATATCCGTTTACTCCTTGTTGTGAAATCTACCGTATACAACTTCGAGCGTCGGAAGGTCATTCGTCAGACTTGGGGTTGGGAAAATCGCTTCCATGATGTCATAATTCGTTGTATTTTCAATCTCGGAATCGAACCAGGTGACTCTTCACTGCAACAAAAGGTAGAACAAGAACAAGTTGATTATGGAGACATCATCCAAGGAAACTTCAGTGATGCGTATAAAAACAATACCATTAAAACTATGATGGGATTTCGATGGGTAGTCGAACATTGCCCATCAGCGAAATTCATCATGTTCTCGGACGATGATATGTACGTGTCAACTAAGAATGCCTTGCAATTCTCAAGTCGACCAATTGGCTATCCAGAATACTTAGAGAAGCAAAATTCTACGATAATGAAACTGGAAAGGACTAATAAATTCCAGTTTGACCTACCTAGGGTACCAGTCGAGTTCTTTGCGGGAAATCTTAAACAGAATGAACCTCCTGTGAGACAACGCAGGAAATGGTACGTGTCTCATTCAGTATACCCATTTCTAACTTATCCAGCATATGTAGCAGGTGGGGCTTACATAATTTCTTTTCCAACCCTACGAAAAATGTATTACACCAGTATGTACACTTTACATTTTACGTACGATGACGTCTACCTGGGAATGGTGGCAGCGAGAGCGGGAATTCAGGTGATGGGAAATGAACAATTTATAACTGACTTAAATTATTATAAGAAGTCAACAGATTATAAATATGTGATCGCTGCTCATGGGTTTGGATATAGTACAGAATTACTTGACTTTTGGCTGACACAATATAACCTACAATATGCATAGTTACGTCGGACGGTGAAAGGAGTTTCCCCACTCACAAGCAAATTGGGAGAGAGTTTTATAATTGGTTGTCATTCCACGTAAAAATAGTTTTTGCAATATCTATGACAGGAACATGAATTTCAAAAACGGGCGGGACATTGCTCTTGTTTCTATTTCTTAGGTTAGTGAAAAAGTGTGATAAATACCTTTCAGAATACGTTAGTCTCTATTCCACTAAAGAATTTCTTGTAATGATTTTACTCTTGTTGTGAAGAGTGTATTGCTCTTTAGGTAATGTATCGCATACTGTGTTATTGTTATCTTTTTTTTATTGCTACAAAAATATATAAATTAACTGCAAATTTTAGCATTTTTATTCTCAAATGTTTTTTCACTATAGAAATTCGAATTTAAATGGACAGCTCGCCAACTCCGAAGTGTGCATGTGCACCGCCCACCAGGTAAGTATATAAGCGCTCCAGGCATCTTTATACTCTACAGCCCACCCCGTTCGTACGTGCTTTTTTTTCTCCCTTATCTGGCTTCTCTCAGCGATGAAAGCGAATGCAAAAACAATGCATTGGCTCACCACAAGAAGACATTTGATAAGGCAATGGAACGTGGCTCCAAGTTGCTTAGGAAGAGAAGATCTTCTCTCCGTCGGTTAGCCCTAGCTCTCGTGCTTTTCCGGGGGCTTTGCCATCATGTTCTTTCATCCTTCCCGCCGCGATTTACCTAAAAGATTGGCATCCCTTGCTTCTAAGGACGACTCCGGCATCAAGCCGTGTTTGGTTTCTCCTGCCATCGTTACTCGTGTTTCTCTCGGCACACCACTCCCGCCTGGCAATTGTCGTCTGGCCTCGACTGCGCCACCTCCAAGACACCTGCAGCATCTAGTGGATCTTTTAAAGCTGGATCTTCCATTGGCCTTCTATCAACTTCTAAAGAGAAACCACCTTAGGCCTTCGTGAGTTTTTATTCACGCAAGGTAATTTAACTCCGGATCAATTACTTTCTGTCAATGAAAATTTGGAACCCATCCATGATTCTCCACTTCCTTGGCACAACAATCCGTATCTTCTATTGCCCAACAGGAATCACACCGTCATGAAATTGCCACTGTAACAGAAAAATACTTGAAATTGAAATCGAAACTTCAAGGATCACCATTCATTAAAGTTCTAGTCTTCTAAACCGAACATTAAGGAATGCATCTGTAAAATACTAGACCCTAGTGGCCGAGATAAGCCTACTAAATATTGTATTAATACAAGGTCGAGTAACGGTGGGAAAAGGACTCAGTTTATTGTATACAATCATATTTATAACAATTACAAGTGTACAGCCCATCACACTCACGTGGTCATTGCTTAGGCTATTATACATAAGGGGTGTTTACACTCGCATCAGTTGGCTGTCCACGGATGACGTTACCAACATACTAATGTGGGCAATGCAGTGCAGCATACACTACAATCCCATCCTCAAAAAAAAAAATCGGATTTTGCAGTTTTTGTATAAATAATCCAGTTTTAAGCTTGTTAATGATGAAGACATGTATCGTTGGTGTTAGATAGCTTGACTTTTGTTTGCAGTTGAAATTTTCGTCGGTTTTTTTTTATTTTCCATTATAGCTACTGGCCTGTGGCTTCCCAGCAGTGATTTTTTTGGGTAAATATGAAAACAAAAAAACATATAACAATATCAAACATTCAGATTCATGTTATAAAAATATTCTCAGTTGAATATGCACATAACAAAGGAAAAACATTTTATCTGCATGAAGCAAGTTAAACCGTTGGGTTAATTCTGCACCCATTCAACGAGGACAACATATACATTTTTCCGACTCGGAACAAGTTAAAACCGTAGGCTTCACCGTACACAATAAACATGGGCAATACAAAACAGTCATACTCACTCATCGTTACTTGTGTTAAAAATTAATATTAGCAGATGGGCGAGTTATTATTGTATTGTTTGTTGGTTTGTAAGTAAAAAAAATACACAATTTAATTCATGTAGATGAACGGTTACAGGTTTAGGTTGACTGTTATTTTTCGGTTACGCTTTGGGCGGCTTTCACATTTGCTAGGCTGCACTTCAGCAACCGGGCTCGTCCGATGCTTGCATTTCCTAGGTCCACCAGAAGCCACTGAAGAACTACTTAGTGATACTATTGTGGCTTCAACTTCCTCTACGAGCGGCTGAGTAGCGCTGGTGTTTTGAGAAGTACTTGCCAACTTAATTTTAACTGTTCTGACCTATTCTTTTCAGCTACAGCTGGCTCAGCGTGATTGCTTGATGCAGTACCCAAATCAACTGTTTCGGGATTGGCCAGAACCGGAAACATGACATCTGGTCTGCGTTTGTTACTGGTTGCTTTACATCAGATGATGTCCACAATTCTCGTAATCTCAACTGCTCCGAGTGTCTCCATAAATTTACTTCATTACTCATGCGAACTTCCAACTGTGTAAAACCAAATTTTTTGTCACTGCTGCAGGTAACCATTTCTTTCAAACAAAGTGCGAATAATTCTTAGCCCAAACCAATGATTCGTCTGCAATTTTACTTCGAATTTTATGCCGTGTGCTCTTAATTTGGTTGTGCTGTTTCCTAGGGTTCGATATCAATAGGAGTTGGATCAGGCTTTAATTTTCACAAACTCGCAATGTCCAACGTGCAAGTCCTTCAAAATGTCCTACGAAAAATGGATAGCACAATTACTCATGCCCCTTAAAACAGAACGCAGTACTTAATGAATGGGTCGTCGGCCTTTTAAGACCAACGACGCTTGGTGTATCTCAGAACTATTGACAAAATAGGATCTTTTGCACTAGCTTTAGCTAGAGTTTCCCCATTACAGGAAGTGTCTCGATGATTGTTGCAGCCAAAACCTTGTAATGCTCCGTTTTGTCTTTAAATTTCTTGGTGCTGGATGAGAGTAGACGTGAAAGGATGTCAGCTGTCAGCTTAATCTTCCCCGCTATATGTTGGAAAGAATAATCAAATCCATTCAACATTAACAAGTATAATCAATACCTAAAACTGTTTCAGGCACACTCAATTCAGTTTCACTCCCTGTTTCAGAAACGGGTTCAACCTCGTGCTGTAATTTGACTTTTTTTTTAATAACCGTACTTCTGTTTGGTTTTCCTGTGAGCTGTTGGGTTGTAAACGTTTTTTAAAGGCACTGCCTCCCTTTTATGTTCATCACTAGATTTTTTGTGACACACAACCTTAAGATGTCCTTTCTCATGACATCGGCCACAGCAATAATCTTTATATTTACATCAAGAGAGGATGTGCCTGGATTTTCCACAGCGAAAACAAAGGATTTCCGAATTAGTTTTAGGCCTAAATCCTTAACCCTTAATTTTATGTTTCTTGACCATTTTGCACCTAATATTAACTTGCTTGACCTCTGCCGCTTCAAGTGAAAGCACTAACTCGGTTGTTTATTTCAAAGCAGTTGTTTTCTTTAAAAAGTTCTCGTTGTAATGACTCGGATTTAACCCCTCCCACCAGGCAATTTCTAATCATTTCGTTATTAACATCGGTACAGGAGTCAAAATAGCAGTATTTTGTCATAGATTTTAAAACTACAAGAAATTCACCGATATTTCACCTGACTCTTGATTTCGTGTAAAAAAAAAAAACTTTACATGTTCGGGGATTACATTTGAGCGTTGTTCCACGTGATCTAATATTGCAATAATGACCACGTCGTAAGTAGTAGCACTAGGCAATTCTGGAGCCTAAAGTGTTAACGATTTGATCAAACATTTGTCTACCCACACTTGCCATCAAAACGTCTACACAATCAGCACCTGCGATTTTCTTGGTTTTAAAAAAAATATTCTAATCGCTTTGTGCATTTAAACCATGTATCTGACTGAACCAAAACATTCGAACAGCCCATTTGGCTTGGGGTCTGCCATTTTAAGGTAGCCTTGACGGAACAAGGAGGTGAAAATAACTTCGTCCGTTCTACTAGTCTGAAACAGCCACACAGAGTTAAGTCCTAATTTAACTAAATGGTTGAAACCATTATTACTAGTTTAACCATACTAACTACCTCAAAGTTATGTCCATTTTTAACTACAAGTTAATTCAAAATTAACAAAATTCGGTACCCCTTCCGAATCATAGTTTTACTATCCTCTTACATTTATCTTTGTACAATTAATTTAAATCGTACTAGCCTACTATACATTTATTTTGAATTGAAACACTAGCACATCCAGTTTACTTGCCTACTAACAAACTAAATTTATTAGCGTGTTCAACAACTTAACACGTTTACCAATCTACAAACAAGTAATTTTCAACAATGATCGTAATTAAATAAATTTAAATAAATACTAACCAAGTTTTACTAATCTACTAACACGCGTGATTTTCAAACACATTGAGCAAGAATTTTCCATAAACAGCAAAATTCAACACGGATAATAGCCTAAACCAGAATATCCAAAACATAATCTTGGCGAGTGAAAACTACAAGAATTTAAGAATTAATTTGATCGTGTTTTTGCTGTTGGAAATTCCCCTTTCTACTATCAGGAGTGTGCCAGCACCGTCGCGTCGCCAAAGACACGATCATGGTACAATCATTCGTTTAATGCTCATACTCGCAGGATGAAACAAAATAGCAATTATAGCACAGTCACTAAAAATAATTCCAGCCTTAAAACGCAATTGCCAGAATCACTCCAAGCTGCAGTACACAGCAAACAAAACAAAAATCAGAACAAATTCAATCCTTCCTCACCAAAGGAACTACTCTAATCTGCCGAAATTAGAAAATGTCGTCTTACCCACAAGCGAAGCAGGAGTTGTGAGCAGGTAAGGGAATTTTAAATTAATGTCTAATTTAAGCCGTGACCCTCGTCGCCATTGTAGTGGTCCAGATAAATCTAGTAAATGACTTCACCAATACAAGGTCGAGTAACGGTGGGGGAATGACCCAGTTTAATTGTATGCAATCATATTTATAGCAATTACAAGTGAACAGCTGATCACACACACGTGGTCAGTGGTTAGGTTATTACACATAAGGGGTTTTTACACTCACATCAGTGGGCTGTCCACGGATGACGGCACAATCAAAGTAATGTGGGCATTGAAGTGTAGCACACACTGCAGTATCCAATCTTAACTCCCTCCACATTCCTGGGAATCGGAACATGATCGCGGATTCTCTCTCCCAACGTTACAAACGACTACGGGAAACAGTGAAAAATCATTGCCTGCACTAAAATAACTAAGATTCGGTAAACGTTTGTTACGGACTTATACTTCATTGAGATGATGAGGCCAGAATATTGACTTATGAACTCCATCTGCATCCTTCATAGCCTTTAAGTAGCCTTCAAAAAATCTTTATTATAACCTTGGAAAGATGGCACAGGTGGCAGGGGTTTCGTTTTTAAAGTCCGCGTCATGGTAACTCAAAGAAATATAATTCCGTGAAACGGCTTATCAAATCTTGGCTATTTTTAATGTATAAAGTACGATTTTTCTCTATTCTGCTGTAGCTTAGTGTTTACTTTAGTTCTGAATAACTTGATTCTATTCATTATGTAACCGTTATTACAACTGTTTGCAACAATAGTGAGGAGGTTACGGTATTTGTACCAGCGAGAGATGCAATAATAACTTCCGAGGCGAAGCCAAGTACACGGCCTAACTTCGAACAATTGTTGCAAACTGGTAATAAATTTCTCGCACTTGATTATTGCCATGCTCGTACTTCGGCAAAGGCGAGTACCAGGACGGAGGAGGATAGCACGTTTTCTATCAGGAGCGTAATCTTCCGTAACCCCACCCCCGAAAAATAATTTTGTTTTACGAATGCCCGCATTTTAAACCTTGCAGGGCCCCGTCTATTTTCCTACTCGTCCATGATCATCGTAATTGCTTATCGTACATTTTTCCTGCATTGTTGGATGACATTGCGACCTAGCTGGACATCATTCAGAAAAGGAATAAGGCGTCAGAAAAAAATAACAAATATAAAATCAGAAAGTAATCACATACCTTACGTGACTGCGTTATTAATAATTAATTGGTGTTCGTGGACAATGATAGACTTATCTTTGGTCTTAATCAATTAGATAAATTGGGAACAAGCGACCATAATATGGTTGCATTTAAGGTCAACCGATCGTCATTTACCACAATTAAGAGCAGCTACCCGCCAGGCAAAATTGACTTTGATAAACTAAACAGCAAGTTGGTGAAGTTGACTGGAGAACCTACCTTTTCCTCACTTGGGCACGATATTGATGTAGTCTGGAACGGGTTTCACGGTTTTCTTTGTGATCTGGTTGCCTCCTGTCGGGCAAAACCATCACCCAAGCCAGCTCACGGCTTCCTGCCAGCCTCTATTAAAAAACTGGGTGGCAAACAGTTGAAAATCTGGCAGAAGTTGAAAATTGATCCTTCAGAAATTAATCGTCGTTCTTACATCCACATACAGGCTGAATACGCGGACATGGGCACACCAAAAGAGAACTTGACACACTAAAGGAGGGGAGCATGGCTTCTCTGTTTCGTCTATACAGGTCTAAAACACGTACGATCAGAAATTTACCACCATTATCTGTTGGAGCCAGCTACGTGACAGAGGATGGCCAAAAGGAGAACCTACTAAACCAGATCTTTATCTTCAACACAGTCTCTGATAATGGGTGCATCCCACCGATGCGGGATACCCGCAAAAACCCACTTTTTACCGACCTGCTAGCTTCGGTTGAGTTCTCCCCAACACAGGTTAGAGCTGTTCTTTTACGAATGAAACCAAGTCACTCCATGGGACTCGACGGGTTTTCCGCTTTTTTTCATAAACAGGTGTCCTTTTCGATCACCACACCACTTGCTTTTATTTTTAATCTCTCGTTGAATAATTGTGCTATTCCTAACTTGTGGCGTTCAGCGAATGTTGTTCCCATTTATAAGTGTGGTGACGCCTCATACCCCCATAATTACCGCCCGATTGCGCTTACCGTTGTGCCTTGCAAGATCATGGAGACTATTATTCGTTCGGACATTCTGTATTTTTTTGAGAGAGGTAGCTTGTTAAACAGTGACCAGTTTGGCTTTTTGCCAGGTAGATCATCGACACTGCAGTTGCTACTAGCCATGGATTTGTGGACGAGCGCTCTGGATGAGGGAGCTCCCACTGACGTGGTGTACTACGATTTCTAGAAGGCCTTCGAATTGGTGGTCCACTCCAAACTGCTTGCCAAACTCTCACACTTTAATATTTGTGGAAAGTTGCTAGGTTGGCTGGGTGATTTTATCGTGAATCGAAAGCAACGAGTTTTCGTGGATTCCGTGGCTTCTACGGAACTATCAGTATCAACTGGTGTACCGCAGGGTTCCGTGCTGGGCCCATTACTGTTTGTTACATTCCTGAACGACCTGATCCCACCCAGCATGCAGTCCCGTCCTTGCTTTAAATTTGCAGATGATTTGAAATCCTGCATCAATATTACTAGTTTCTAGGATGCCTCTGCACTTACGGTTGACATCCAGTATGTCCACCATTGGTCCATTGTTTGGCAATTGCTTCTCTCACTTAATAAATGTGGTGTCCTACATATAGGCGATTAGAACCCATCCTTCCAGTACACCCTTGGGACTAGACCATTGAAGCCAATGGACCCCGTAAAAGATCTTGGAGTTTGGTTGACACCCAACCTTAAAGTGTCCTTACACTGTGTGTAAAGTCGCGTCGGCTGCATATCGATGACTTGTTATTGTGAAACGCTGCTTCAAAGCAGCAAATTCAGTTACCCTTGTCAGGGCATTTGTGGTGTTCGTTCGCCCACTTCTGGAGTATGCTAGTCCGGTCTGGTCACCACATCTTCTAAAGGATGTGGATTGCTTGGAGGTAGTGCAGCGCTCATTCACACGTAGGCTTTCGAGATTCAGAGACGTTGAACCAGGTGAACGTCTCCGTAGGGCTGGTTTGGAACCCTTGGAGCTCCGTCGTCTCAAGGCGGACCTCATCCTGCTTTTTAAAATCGTCAAGGGACTCCTACCGATTGACGTCCCCTTCTTCGAACGTTCAGCAACGGATAGGACTAGAGGCTACTCATTTAAGTTTCTTAATCACCAATCCCACATGGAGTGTCGAAGGAACTTCTTTGCACTGCGAGTGATTGAGCCGTGGAACTCCCTGACCGAGGAGGCTGTCTCTGCAATTACCGTGGTGGCTTTTAAGCTTATTTTGAACACCATGCCCTTGGCACGGTTTCTCAAGCCTTCTTACTGATTAGTTTTTATCTATTTTAAATTTTTCTTTACATTTTGAACTCTTTTAGCTCTTTTCTTTTTAAATTTTTAACCTTTTTGTGTGGTGACAATTGGCGGCCCTCCTTTCCCATTCCTTTTCCCTCGTCTGGCGATGCTAACGGGGACCTTCGTGTCCCTGGCAGGTCTAACCAAGTTGGTAAGGCAGGCGTGACATTTTCCCCTTTCCCCTTCCACCACCTCGTTTTGGCCATGCTTGTGTTGAATCTTTTTCTTTTAAATCTCTATGCCTTTCGCCGTATCTTTTTGCCCTTGGCTCCATAAGAGCTGCCCTTCTGTGTTTCGGCTGGCAGTCAGAGATTCTTCAGGATCCTTGCCAGACCTGTTGCTCCAGCAACAAATTGTTTTATTATTATTATTATTATTATTATTATTATTATTATTATTATTATTA
>JAHWFP010161018.1:0-14061 GCA_023313725.1 Lithobius niger | reverse complement strand
GGACTAGAATTAGCATCCTATAGCTAGCTAGTTACACATTTGCAACGGTATTAAGGGTCAGATTTTGCATTGAACGCAGCTTCGCTGGAATTCCTACAGGAGTTAATTTTTGTCAGGTGGATCATTGCTCTCGATTTCAACACAATTTAAGTTTTTGTACCGCATTATTATTTTTCCCCAAGTACCTGAAATGTGCCCAACTATGCTTCAAGATATAAGATACTGACGCTATGGCGCCGCGCTACAATGGTTTACAACCTCGACAATTGAACTGATGTGATGTTTGTTGTGATGATTGTTGCCGAACTTGGCGCGACACACTAGCGTGTGTCTAGATAATCAAAACTCGCCACATCAGAACGCTTTGTCATCGTATCGAGGCTACAACACGTGATATCTATAAAATACAAGCAGAATTATTTTGAGCACAACGCAGTTTATTTAAGCAATTGTTATTAAGATGTGTTGAAGCTGTAATCACGGTTTTTAGTCTTCTGTACAGTCTTACCGGCTGAGAAGAGTCTGTTGCAACGATTTTGTCCGTTCCCCATCCGTCTGTCCGTCGCCTTTGTTCCACGGCGGTAACCCAGTATAGGGGCTTGTTCCCTGAATTTGTTTGTGAAATATTATTGTTAAAGTTCCTTTTTAATGGCTAAGTTTAGCACGTTGTTTCTTGCTAGGGACCCACTAGGGCCCTACTCCTGTGTGCTTTCTTTTTCACGTTTTTTTAATCTTAGAGTATTTTATCTATATGCATTTCTATCCTTTCATTGGTTTCATATACTAACACAAATAAATTTAATCAACCGGCTTGTAATTTTTTTTTAAATTCTGATTATCATTTGATTCGGTACGTATCAATTATGGCTTTGTTTTTAAACACGCTGTTTAAAAAAAGATGTGTATAATGTATAACATGTACACATACATTTTACTTCCTTGTTTTTACTTTTCTTTACCTATTGTCTTTGCCACTGGTTCTTGGGCAGAACCAGCTGGTTTCAGATTCAAGACCTATTTTTTTTCCGCTGTGATTTCGGCTGCCCCTTTTCCCCTACGCGTTTCGTACTCAAGGGGCGCTGGTGTCATGAAACATGGATACACGACAAACATTAAAGAGACAGTATTACTTCTTATTTCACGTGGGGCTTGTGTGGAATACTTTGCTTCAGGAGATGGTGGCCCCTTCTTGTATCAGAGACTCAAATTGTATCTGAGTTTACTCAACTTTTTAATTTTCATGAAACGAGTATTCCTGCTCAAGAATGTATTACTATCTTTTGCCAATTTTTTTTTTGGGTGTGCATGCAAATAATTATTTTGGGTATAGGCCCTACGTCATGTAAGTGATACCAACAGGTATCGTGCACAATTTCCTTTCATTATGTTTCCGATAATGTTTAATTTTGTTTACTACAATGGTATCTCTGACAGAGGTAGTTTGTTTCTCAGAATCAGTTGCAAGTGTAATGTCTAACCATGTTACGGCCGTCTCACTGTTTAAACACCATATTTCTGTTTTTTTCCTCACACCATGTCCTTGCATATTTTTATGTTGCAATATGGCACAAACAAGTTCTTCAATTCGGGCCGATTGCTGAATAATCCTATTATTATTATTATGATTATATTACTTGTTTTGAGGCTAAAACTGATTCTTATAACTATTTCGAATTTACGTACTGTACTTATTAACTCATTAATTAACGAAAATTAACAATTTTTTTGTAGAGTGGCCACCAGATAATTAATACAGTAACGATGCTGTTCCTTAATCGTCACCTCCCCCCCCCCCCCCCCGGCCTGAAATACGGCGATAAAAAAATTGTACAATTGTTTCATTTGCTAAATTGTTCGATTTTCGAAAGAAGTTGAAGCTGTTGGCTGGAGTTTCGTTTATATTCAAACTACAAGTGCTTTTTTTTTGCATTTATTTATTAATAACCATCTGCAAAACATATATTTAATAGAACTCAATGTTCAGAAGGTGAGTGGAAGCTTCTTAGAATTATGTTGGAGACTCCAGGGTCGGACCCTACGGTCTCTCTTTTATGTCACTCTGTTTTATTAAATGACATCCACATTGACTTGCAGGATGTGTTAACAACATCGGGATCCGACTGCGTTTTTGAGTGTGTGTGATTCTAGTGTACTCCGTTTGTCGACTGGATTTTTTTTTTTTTTTTTGGGGGGGGGGGAATTAAATTTAAAAGAAATCCAATCTGTATCATTATAGTTTTATCCTACAAATTGAGCATAAATCTGTTCAAATGGATGGTTTTAAATTTGCTGTCGTATCCCTATTTATTGATACGGAATATTTACCTTCCAGGTTCTCTCAGTTTACTTGATTTTAACCATAGCCGTTTTTTAAAAATAATCCAATTTCTACATTTTTTAAAAATTTCTTTGGGAAACTCATTTGTTCATGAAAAGAAACCAATCTGCAGCGCGGCGTACTGCGACGTGGTATGTTTACTGCTTTATTCATGTTTAGCATTTATAAATAAATAAATCGTTTGTTAGAAAATGTGCAACAGGACTGGAAAGGACACAGATGCCACCAACATCCAGCCTAAATTTAAAGGAAAAAAAAACAAGAATTTAAATATACAGTGCCGGGGATGGAAGGAAGGAAGGAAGGAAAGAGGAATGACTGCCTTACCACCAAGGTTGGACCTGCCAGGGACCATAAGGTGCCCGATGGTATCGCCAGTCATATAGGCAAGGACAAACAGGAAAAGCAGGTACACTACATGCAAAAAAACAGTAAAAATTTGGTCACAAGACCAGCGTCAATATTTACTTGCTACTACATTTCCATGTATGTTGAAAGGTAAAATGTCATTTATTTACTCCTTTATGCATTACAATAACTGTCCCTTTTAAACATGCCATAAACACAAAAAGAACAAATGTGTGTCCCAGAGTTAAAACACTTGGCGCATTTTTAAGTAATAAGTGTACACACTCTCAACTTTGGTATTTTATTAGTTTCTCCTTAATACAAAAAAATGCTTTTTTTTTTTAATTTCAAATTTTAATAGTGTGGAAAAGTTGGTCTTCGACCTCTTATCCCAAAAGAAAAAAAATATCTAAAGTTAAACATCATAAGTAATTGGAAAATATTGGAAAATATAAAATACAGCTTTTTATATTTTCTCATTTGGTATTGTCAGAGACCACTAAAAGAAGCCGGAATTATATTAAAAATAATATTTTGTCCCTAAGTTGGTCTTAATTTACAGCGTAAAATCAGCCAAAAATGTTGTTTTTTTTCCCCCTTATTTTGTGGCCGATAATTTGAAGAAAAAAAATGTTTCTGATTTTGGCTTCATTTAGTGGTGTCAAGAGTACAAAATGAGATAACGCAAAATACTTTATTTTATAAACTAGTCAAAAATAATTTATGGGGAATTAGCGAGTATTCCATTGTCTTATAATGTTAAAATTTAGGTCCAGATGAGCACCTCTAAACATTTTAAAAATAATTTTTATTCCTTTTGGGATTGTGATTAGGAGGTCGAAGACCAACACTTGCGCCCTATTACGATTTGAAATATAAAAGCATTTTTTTTATCCTGCCTAGTGGTCGTGTTTTAATTTTTTTTTTTTTTTACTTTCGCTTATGGTCATCGTTGCTAAGAGGTTACAGAGTTTAGCGTACTTGCCTGAAGAAGGTAATAGTATTGGAAAGTAGCCATGGTAAAGTTCGTGCCGACCAGGGTAGTGTAAGTGACGAACAAAGCTAGTTATGGGATCTATTCAGGCTTATTCTGGACAACTTCTTGGGGCCCACTCGGATGATCTCGAGACTCAAGTTTCCCGGACCTATAATCCCCGAATTTTGTCCCAAATTTCTTTGACTTCTTTGTCCTTAAAAAATGCCTAGTAGTATCCAAATCAAGCCGGTTAGTCTGCACGAGCAGTTTTTCTGTAGATATAGATGACGTAAAGACTCCCGCAATGGCCATCAACGGAAATTAAATAACTGAAAAATTATTTTAAAGAGAAAGGTGCGATTAAGATCCAGTAATCTGTGAGATCCTATAACAGATTTTTCAGGGTCAAATCTTAAGTATCAATATAATATAGGCATAGAACAGCAAATTTATACCTTACATAATTTTCTACATCAAGATTATGATTGTTCGTAACATATCTAATTTGTAACAAATCTTATTTTATTTTAAAGGTCGAAAATTAAACTTTTCTACTGATGCCCACTACTGATTTCATTATTTAGGAAGCATCGTGAGTTTATCTGCTCCCATACCTGCCCAACGTAAATAACCGCGCATTTTAACATTTTATTCCTTGGGGGAACAAATATTTATAATAGCCACAATAAAAAAATTAGCTGATTTCAACATTTTGAGTAATGGTATGTCTGATTCTTTCTTAACATGTACACGTAACATGTATACACGGATTTTTTCCTTGATCTTTTTCTAAGTAATGAAACGTCTGTTTTATAGATTCCACGGTATCCTTCATTTGTTCATTTTCCATTTGGGAGTATTTTTAAAAATGCCACGTATGACAGTTGTGCGAGCCAGTCCAAGGGTACACGCAGGGGCGAATATGAGCGGGTCCTTATTACCAATTTTATTATCAATTTTATTTTTGTTACAAGATTAGTAACAATCATAATTTTCTTTGACAATAGGATTATGGCATTTTTTGCATGGGAGGTGGAGGAAGATTTTTAAGAATGTATCTGGGAACTATAGCAGCAATTCACACAAATATATATATAGATGTGCTGTTGTTGTTTTCTACTTAAGGGCACCAAACTCAAACCGCGTTGTCTTCCCCACTTAAATGTAAACGACGAGAGGGACAATTTGGCTGGAGAAATCCAAGCGGAAAACCCGTGATCTTTGACGTGCCAGAATCGACACGAGCACGAGACATCACTGGGCCTTCTTGTACCGAAAATTCCCAAGGGAGGGATGAGATAAGCACCCAGGTGAATAACAATGTGACAGCAATTAAGAAGCATGCTACCCAGTGGCGTAACGCACAGGTTGGCTAGGTAAGCGGGTCCCTGCAACTCAGGGGCCCGCCAGGCGTCGAAACATAGACAGGACATCATCATTGAGATTTTTGCTTTGAGAAAAGCAGACCGAAAGTTTCGCCTTAAGAGCTTCAAGTAGTGAACTAACTACAGTATGTAAATTTCATGTTCAAAGTGCAAAATGTTACAAGCAAGTCCAAGTTCCCATTTAAAAAGTGTAATAATGTAGCTACCAAGCAAAGCTTATAATACTTCGACAGTTAAGTAGGCTAGAAAATACCAATCAGACATGTTTTTTGTTTTGTTTTGTTTTTCAAACTTTGATTGTTTGCATTACGAAGTAATCTTTTTTGGCTGAAAAGTTGTTGGTTGTTCGGGTAACGTGAACCAAATAATGTAAAACTATGCGTATCATTTGGACCAAGGCAGTCGAAAAGGTCAAAGACTTAGGGGGGGGGGGGGGAGCAAGAAATTGGGGAGGGCCCGACCATAAATTTTGCCTACGGGCCCAGAGCCACTTTGTTACGCCACTGATGCTACCCATTTTAATAATCGTAGGTGACAACTCTACAAGCGGGGTTGCTTCTTTCAATAAGCACATCACGCTACAGAAAGGAATAATCCAACCGTATTTTGGATGGGCATTTTGGCTAATTTGTATTATTAAATTGTATTTTTCCACCATTCTCCTTTACAGTGAGAAAGAACATCTGCGAATGCCAATCGACGTACTGCTTTAAGGAAATACTGCAATTCCACGTTGAAGTCTTGTTAATATTTAAAGACTGACACGCTGCTTCCTGTTTCTAGGGGACTTGGAGCACCCAGCTTTTGGTACCGGTGAAACAAAAGGGAAAAGATTGAATTTTCTGTCTCTCTCTCTCCTCCTCCCCCCTTTCTTTTGGGTGTATGGAGTATTTGGCCGGGGTGTCAATAAAAACGGCTGAAAGCAGCGATTGCGCGCTTTCCCTTAGGGATTCTAATACACAAAGCCATTTACAGAAGGAATGTCATTTTTAGACCTATTCTGAAAAGCGAGTCGTAAAGCTCCATGAACCAGAAGACCATCGCATACTGATGTCTGCTTAAAATGCATTAAAAAACGCCTCTTCGTAAACACGATTCGAAACAGCAGAAACACCCAAACTTTTAGGTTCTTAAAGGGAATGCCAAGCAGAAGCTGCGGGACCACATTAAAAGCAAGGAACTATTTAAAGACAGCAGTTTAAAATAAAAACAGAATTTTTAGGATTGAATCTCTAACTGTAATCTCTAATCTCTAATCTGTAACTAAGATCGTAGTTTTGTTTGTTTGTTCGTGTGTCCGCAGTGGGAATGTTGATAATCTTTATTCTATTGAAATCCGCAGTGGGAATCTCGATAATCTTTATTCTATTGAAATCCGCAGTGGGAATCTCGATAATCTTTATTCTATTGAGATCCGCAGTGGGAATCTCGATAATCTTTATTTTATTGAAATCCGCAGTGGGAATCTCGATAATCTTTATTCCATTGAAATCCGCAGTGGGAATCTCGATAATCTTTATTCTATTGAAATCCGCAGTGGGAATGTCGATAAGATTTATTCTATTGAAGGAATCCCAGAGGCTTGGACGACTGGGCGATGCCACGATGGATGATGGGTGTTTGGTAACAGTGGTGTTTAATTTGAAAGGACCTTCAACAATAAATAATTGGTAGATCAAGTGATGTCAGAGTATTTTCATGCAAATGGAAAATCATTTTAACAATGCTTTATTAAACCGGCCATATACGGGGGGGGGGGGGGGGGGGAATGCCCTAGTCTTCATAACTTAAACATGTTTGAACTAACTAGGGAATCCCCCCCTCGTATCCCCCGTACAAAGCTGGTCTTATAGAGCATTGTCATGTGATTTCCATGTATGCATGAAAATACTGTGACAAGCAGGGCAGCCACCGTATATGGCCGGTTTTATAGACCATTGTTGTGATTTCCCGTTGGGAAAAATCGTGACGTGTGTGAATCTTTGTTGAAAAGACAGTTTGAATCATTATTTATACAGACAGTTCGGTTTGAAAGACACACAAAGAAAATAAAGAATAAAGGTAATCGAGATTCCCATTGCAAACTTTAATATAATAGTGGTTATAGAATTTCCACTGCGAACTTCAATAGAACAAGGTTTACTGAGATTCCCACTGCTGACACACGCAGAAATTCAGCAGCAAACAACTGCCCTGTTCCTATCTTCCTATACCTGATATATTTTGAGGGTGGGGACGAAATTCTACTTAGAGAAATGGGCACAAGTCATATAAATGGAGTAGCAAAGAACTGCCCTGTGGAGCACTGGAGAAATTATATAGGTTCTGTGAATACAGAAAATAAACTATTGTATTGTCACGCATTGAGTAACTGTGTTCCTCAGAACTCAATTGTACGCCTATAGCAAACTTATACACGTCTGTAGGATGTTGGATTATGAACGCTATAACGCTCGCTTTGTACTGCATCGTTTGTTATAAGCTGTCTGGGAGAGACTGTGGATTTAGCTTCCTGTTTCCAGGTTAGTTGAATTTTAACATAAAGAATGTTTTATTTTTCTAAAGCCATGTGTGTTGTTCGGCCCATGTGATCCCGGTGGCACCGACACACACGAAGTTTTGATTTCCCCAGAGTACCCTCGCAGAACTCTGATCCATGGTGCCACCACCCACCTGGCGGAATCCAAACCCAGACTTCTTGTAGTTGATCCAGAATGGATGCTAGACCATGGAACGAACTTGAAATACAATTAGCCCCTCAAATCTATCCAACCTCGGGGAATTCTGAGCAAATGTGTGGCGCTATTATTCTGCGTTCCGTGTATACTAATAGCCTCGGGGCTCTATTCTGTGTGATCAACTGACTTGCTTAGTCTTTAGTGATTAAACACGTGTTTCCCAGAGGTTGGATGGTTCATGTTCATTGGATTACGCAAATCTCGCGAGATCTCAACGGTTAGAACACTGATGGTGTAACAATCTTATTTCAAAGTCGAATCCGAACGAGAATTGCGTCCTCAGTTCATTCTGGTAACGTGAAAGCATCAAACAAGCAAATGACGATAATGAGAAAAATTACATGGTAGACGCTTGATCGAACCGTTTTGGATTAAAGGAGAATTACGAAAGGATAACTCGACTTAAAAAGGATTTTCTTTGTAAGCTAAAATTCAAAAATAGCTTGTTATAATACGTCGTCACAAATGATTAGAGACAACCGAGGGTACACGGAGGTTTCTTAAGTCGCTTTATCTTACGTCGACGAAGCTTACGTCGATGTAGTGTTTAGAGCGTTTTAAGAACGTCCACGTAACCACCTAAAACCACTTTCAAAATCGCTTTATCTCAACCCATCTCGTTACGTCGACGGAAGGGGTTGAAGAGCTTTAACTAACAACCTACTTGTGCCCACCTAAAAACCCATTTTCTACGTCGCACTAAGGACGGCTTTCCTTTGATTGGTTGAAACGAGTGAGCTTAAACGTCACAAAGCTAGGGCGGAACATGTTACTTCCTTAAAAAAAGAAGTCGAAAAAGCCCAGCTAGTTTAATGGGCACATGGGAATAGAGAGGGGTTTGGTTGATGGGGGATTAGATAAACGCGACGATACATCGACTTAGCAGAAACTTCCGTGTAACCACCTCTCTCCTGAAGCGACGTAAGTTCAAGTCGTGAGGTAAAGTGACGTAAGGTAAAGCGACTTAAGAAACCTCCGCGTACTTTTCATTAACACCCATTAACACCCATGCATGCACGGGAATCATTAATACCCATGCATGCACGGGAATCATTAATACCCATGCATGCACGGGAATCGGCATGGAGGCAATTCGACACACAGTTTCTAACCCAGCTGGCCTTAAGTTGAGAAACAAAACTCCTTTCTTGCTTCATGGTCGTTTCAATACGTGGCACATGCTGGAACTAATCGCAGGGGCATATACTCGTAGTTGGGGGTCCTGCCTATATGTGTGATTGAGTCCTGGAGAACCTCGGTTTTGTCCGAATAATTGGAAGAACTTTTCTTGTGCTATTACCCCCGGTTTGTATGAATAGTACTGCAGTAATATACAGCATATTACTTATGGCTTTCGTAATGGGACCTCTGTGCCTTGTTCCCTCAGACACATTTCCTGCTTTACGTCTGACATTGCTCGCTGCTTGGCAAGCCGTGCGAGACAAACAAGACGGTAATAAGTTGCAGGCTTTGTCCAGGAATGACACTCGGCTTGTCACCGCAGTCGCTGGGAAAAGGTGGTGTGTTAGTCCGTTTGCGTATTGGTCGCACCATGCTTACGCATTGCTTCCTTCGAGAGGGATTATCTCTCTCGAATGGCAATGGTGTTGCCGTCCACTCACGGGCCGTCAAGTTCTTGTCGACTGTCACCATCTTGATCAGCGGTTCCCATCCTTTTCTACAGTATTCATCCCCATTGGGACTAGCACGCAATGGCGTCCCGTCCCCCTTCTCCACCCCCATTGCTACGTGGTCAGATTGGGAGGGGTCGAGCCTCCTCGGAACTTATGGGCATGGACCTCGAGGTTCCTCGGGGGAGAGGGGGGGGATTAATACTTGTAAATGGGGCTGGAGGTAGTCCCATAGGTTTCTACGGTATGGTCCAGCTACCGTACTTTTAAGAAATATGCTTGAATTTGAAACATACCCTGCAACTTATTTTTTTTTTAAGTTGTTCTGAGAGGGCCTCCCCGTTGATCAGTGTTCCCGATCGGCCCAAGCATCGCTGCATTGCTGTGTAATTTTTTTTAAAACAAAATGAACGGTACTGGTAAGTCTCGAAAATCTTTACAATAATGTAATTTAAAAAAAAAATGGTTGCTAGTAGTTATAGGTCTGTCATTGGCGAGAATTTTGCGATGCATCGTTAAAAAACAGTTCGCCACTGATCTGGCAGCGTCTCCAGGTTGGGAAACGTGGATCTTGATGATGTTCGTCGCCGTTTCTATACCTTCCGCGACACATTGGAGGTTACGAGGCTTTGCATTCCACTGACGGTTAGCGCAAAACCTCGTAGGTGAAAAAGCGTTTTTTTTTTTGCTGTTCCCGTAAAATTTCTAAAAAGTCACTTACGAGGTTTTGCAGTTCAGGCGACGATGTGGGGGCCTAAAAACTCATCACAATTAATTCGTGATGGAAATAAGGGTTAAGCTATTTATCACAAAATGGGTTTGCGTGTTTCTCTGTTTGTTCGGCTACGTAAATTCAAATGGTTGATCGTGAAAAAATTTAAATTGTTTTCTGAACTGATCAAGATCAAGCATGGACAGGAGATTATAAAAGCTGTAGTATTCAAGTTCTAACTCCAGCTTTGTATTTCACTGCTTGTTACAAGGTCGTCTGGATGAGAAGCTGTGCATTTTGCTTTCTGGCTCTGTAGGCCAGTTGATTTACACCGCCAAAATCCTATACACCAAATCCTATACACCTAACAGGCATTAACTTCCCGGCACGCAGAAGAGGAGACGGGGAAATGGGAGGCGATACAAGCAATTTGTACCTCAGTCGGCCTTAGCTTTAGAAACAAGATGCCTTCCGATCGCCACGGTTAGTTAAAGGCTACTGCTTGCTTACAGACACATGGGTTGAATTACTCGCAGCACAAGTTTTATTTTCCACTCGTATTTGTTAGGAAAAAACGAATTTTGTACGTATGTTTTCAGCAAAAATAATAACGGACACTAGTTGGACGACTGGCCGCTTGGGGTCAGGACTCAGTACGAGCGGTGGGACATCTGCATCATTAAAAAGGTATGATGTGCGTGCGTGCGTGTTTGTACCGCTGCTCGTCTTGAATCAAGGCACCTACAAAGATGGGAGTTGGACCAAATGAAAGATAATTAAATTGCGCTTCGGTTAGGCCTATTTTCATCGTTGTAACTTGATATTATGACCCTTAAATAGGAGAAAAACAACCTGAAAAGATAACGTCAAATTTTTTTAACCCTCATTATATTTGTGTATGACGTCATTGTTTGTTCATGCAAACTTCCTCGAGCGAAGTGAGACTATGCCAACGGAGCGAGCGATGCAGCTAATTAGTAGAATTGTGTTGGAGACACGTCCTTTATGCCGCTCCTGGCATGGATTGAGAGCTTGTGAAAAGTTTCACTCAAGAGTTGAAGGACATTTTCAATAAACACGCAGAATTGACATCCTGTTTTCCGTATTATGCATATTTTGGGCATCTTAGCCTTGTCCCAAGGGACTTAGCGCAAGCGTCATGAATTTATCCAAGAGGGCAGGGTTTTGAAAACTTGCGAATGATCTCAATGCGAGCAACCCTCCTCCCCCTCCCGCCCCCACCCCCCCAAAAAGCTTAAAAGTTTAGTTCTGGGTTGTACTTACCTTTTTCAGTACATATTTAATCGGGATCCCGATTCTTTTAAACCACGGAAAAGCCACGACTTCCCTCAAATTGATCAACCCATTACCAAAATCCCTCGTAAGGAGAAACTTATCCGGTTTCCCCCAATACTTCGTGACCTGCTGCCCCCACTTTCCGTTTCCGGATGCCAATTTAGCCTTAAGGCGTTTTACACTCTAGTGCGCGATGCTGGAGGATTTATTTTTAAAGCCTTTCCCTGCCATTAAGGAGCGTTCAGTGGGTGTCTCGCATCTCCGCCGATTGGTATTGATCGTCGATAGTCTTTCCTGCCGCGAGCGCCGTATGAGACTCGGCCGCTCTCAGTCTCTGACACGAATTCCGAGGATCGCAGCTTAAAAAAAGAAGACCGATATTCCACTGACACTGACCGCTGACCGGTATAGCAAGCATGATCAGGAGCCGACTGGCCCATCGAGTCCGAGGGAAGTTTCCCGACGAGTCGCTTGATTTTATGTATACAGCGTTGGCCGGTCATATGAAACAAAATTTCCATGATGTGTGCGTATGACAGGTACAAATTCAGCCCTCTTTCACTCGCCAGGAGTGTCAATCAGGGTTGGGCCATTTGGAAATGTTGGTGGCAGCCATTTTGGCTCTGATATCACTACTTTCTAAGGCGAAGACCTGATGGGTCACTTTACCTTACAGGGTTTTTGTATGATATCACCCCTACTGGTTGTTTTACGGTTTTCCTTTAGTTGATTGTGAGCTCCTTATGAAAATAAAATTGTAAATCGTTTCTTTAACAGTCTAAAGCTAATCATCACTTTGGCATAATTAATGGTCGCTTAATAATTATATCTCCAATTAAGTCCCCCCGTAGTATTACATTTTATTGTAAAACAGATATATAAGTGAGCACGTTCAGTTAGTTTAGTTTAGGCCTGTTTTGCTTATTTTTCTGTTTTTTATTTTAATTCTAGGAGCGTTTACCCTTATTGATTATCTTGTCATAAACAGTTTAGTAGACGATGGTGTAGTTTATTTATTTTAGATACGTTACAATTACAATGTAACATTCGATGTAATTGTGAAACGAAAACTATAAGTTACCGAGACTGCATTGTTACTAGGGGGTGGAGGACAGTTGGATGACCGACCGGGTGCGGTTAATGCTCGCTAAACCCTTTCACCCTTTGAGGACAGTTATTTTGATAACAGATGACGTGTTCCCAACGTTCACGAAAATAGTATTACAAAATGATTACAATCTTTGAAGTTAAAACCTCCCCAAATATCAAATCATTAAAGGCACCTATTGGATTCATACGTGAACTGAATGACAAATTTCAAGCATTTCGGCCGTATAAATTATTTTGCCTGAGTGGAATTAGCTAGTATAGTAACAAGTTGTAGTATAGTAGCTCTAGTTGTAGTAATAGTAGTAGCTAGCATGAGATCAACGATGTCGACGTAGCTTTTTCGTATTGAAATCCTTTATGGACAGCTTTGAAACAGGGCTTTCTGTTGTCTACTGGTTAAACAGCGTTGATCTATACAATTTCCAAAGCTCTCCGTCGCATTAATATTTAGTATTCAATGGCAGAAAACCCCGGTTTAATGTCTCGGGTGGGAGAGGCAGCAGCTATAATCTTTGCCCAAACACTGATAATGTCTTGATACCAAGCAGACGCCAACAATTAAACTCCATGGAAAGCTAACAATCTGAACTTGATGGGCGAAGCACTAGCGCGCTTCTAGATTACTTAACTAATACTTTTTTTTTTTTTACTTCGGCAGAAGCAAACTTTGTTATTCCTTGACTCTTGGGTTGATGCAGAATTCAGCTATTACTTTTCCCTGATTCTTAGTATAGAAGCAAGACTCACAATGGATAGTGATTTGAGTGTCATCAGACAGCATCTTTAATGGCTGCGCTGTAGTTGTTAAACTATCATCATCATCTACATTAATAAAAACGAGTTGCAGTGTTGTAAAACGGCCACCCGACCAAGACCAGTATTCGATTATTCTGAACGGAATGATTGTTGGCAATAAACTGAAACGATGGATGAAACAATGCTTCAGTTCAGTTATTTGCAGCTTAATATTAAATCGCTGGTGAAAGGTTCTGTCGTTGTAGACGATTAAAATTAAAGGATTAGCGAAACTCTGTTAAATATTGAAAGCGCTTTACTTTCTGCCCAGACTCAAGTAAAAAAAAATAGTATACATACATGAACCCATGGTACAAAGGCGTATTTATTTATTTACGGTGAAAATTTTGAAATGAACATGCACGGAGTCCGGGCCAGTGGAGGCGCTCTGTGAGTGAGCGAAGCGAACGAAAATCAGCGTTTGTTAGCCCGTTTGCGCAAACTGAAAACTTAACTTTTAATGGATAAAACAATAATTCACGTATATTCAACTTAATATTAAACCGCTGACTAAAGGTTTTGTAGTTGTAGACGATAAAAATTAAAGGATTAGTGAAACTTTGTTAAATATGTAAAACAAAAATGACAAAGTCAGCGGTATAAAGATTTAGATTTTTCTGTACAAATGCGTATTTATTTATTTCCGATGTACAAATGCGTATTTATTTATTTCCGATGTACAAATGCGTATTTATTTATTTCCTATGTACAAAGGCGTATTTATTTGTTTCC